>JAMWET010003707.1:257500-393578 GCA_024036415.1 Prochilodus magdalenae | reverse complement strand
GTTCATGGTATGTCAGTCTGTGTAGCCCTGGACTCTCTTTATTCAGCTATCGACCAATTTAAATCATTTCATCCGTTTCCTATATTGTGGCATCTCTAAAGGAGAAACAGGTCACAGTTTGTTTTTATTATTTTTTTATGTCCAGAAGGTGCTGTGCCCAACCCCCCCCCCCCCCCCCCCCCCCCCAATTTTTAAAACTTCCATGGAAAAGGTTTCCCTGTCCTGTCTGGATTTTGCTGCTGGTTTCAGAACTTGAATAGTTTTTGCATCCAAGTTGACATATCCCACTGAACTTTTGTTTCTGGCTGTCGGAAATAGATGATATTCCACTATGGTAGGTTTTTTTATAATGGAAGGTCACAAAGAGAAATAACCTGCGGTAGAATAAAGGGCATGCCATCTTACCATCAACTCACTCACTGTAACTGCCCTAGTGACTGTTTTTACCTTACCTTTTGTTAGTTCATGTACAATATAACTACATACCTGGAAAACAGCAGGAATGGACTTTTCAGATGTCCATTGGCTTTTAAAATAAAGGACGCCCTAAAAAATGTTCTCTTGGCAGACGACGGCTTGCTACTGCAGAGGCCCCAGGCTAGGGTGATTGCGAAATCACTGCAAAGACAACAATGCATCCTCAGCTTGCAGAGCTTCAAGCACGACCCTGCAGCTAAAGCTTCCAGATGCAGCAGTCGTCAGAGGGAGCAAGACACGTATGTCTTATTACAGCTAGTGAGCAAGAGAAAACACAAACTCCCATCAGGGTTTCAGTTCACACCTCCATGGAGAGGAGGTAACGATTATTTTGTCTCCCAGGTCTCACAGCACTGTTTACTAATGACAAGGCTGACATATATTCAGGGTTATATTTTAGGAGACGTGTAAAAATGTATCTGATCAATACACTCTGCGTATGTTGTTTTTGGCGTAGCCGTGATAGATTAAAGATCTCCATCGCAGCTTCGAGAGTGTCCATCCACGCTCTGTGAGGAGAAAAAAAGAAAGGGGGGGGGCCCACCCCCCCCCTCGTAGTGCACCAGAAAACGGCCAACACTGGATCAGAAGTCAAAGGACATGGTGGAGGAGTTTTGAGGACACTGAAGACCGGCAACTGAGAACGCCGGACGCAGAGGGTGCACCTGAGAAACCTACACCTCGCAAACACATAGATGTCTCTTTGCACAAGACATGATATAATCCTCCGCTCTCTACCTCCGGTCGTAACCTAGAAATAGCTCCCAGCCATTCATTTTAACCATGGCAGTTATACTAGCGTACAAGCCTTAGGGCGAGCGTACACCTCTTTGCGGAACCGTAAGAGGGTTAAAAACAAATGCCCGCTGCAAAAAAAAAAAAAAAACCATCTAAATATTACAGGGGGTTGGACAATGAAACTGAAACATCCTGTCATTTTAAGTGTTGAGATCTCATGGCTAAATGACCACAAGGCCTGGTGGCCAATCTTCATTAATTGCACATTGCACCCCAGTAAAGAAGCAGAGTTGAAGTTCGTTAGGGCAGGTAAGAGCACGAAGTTCTGCTCAAAAACTGCAAATGCTGCCACGAGCATTATGGGTGACATAACCAGAGGTTCAAAAGACTGTTGGTTGCAACGTCCCTAATTGCTGGCAGCATCTGTGACCAAGACAGCAAGCAAGTCTTTGTGGAAATTTAATCAAGAGCACGGTATCCAGGGGTAATGTCAGTATACACCAAGAGGACTAACCTCCCACCAGCATCACGTAATGACATGGGCCACCTATCCTGGCGCGAAGGAAGATGGCTTTAAACATCACCTCTGACCAACCTGTGGCAGGAGACGCAGTATAATGTCCCCATTGCCTCCCCAATAGACGTGAACTGGTAACGCTGTATTGGACCCTCCGGTGCAAAAGGAGGCCCCTACAACTGGATAAGACTCGGATCCCTATAGCGAAACCCAATTATACTAATTAAATTGAATTGTTGGTCCTAAACAACGCCTAGGTGTTTCCCGGTTCCAATTGTCCCAAACCCCTGTATAATAAGCAGCATTTCCCCGTTACTCTCAGTTGTGATCAGTTGGTTTTGCGTTCTGTGTTTTTGTGGTAATACAGTATGGAATAGGTTTAAATAATACATGGACAAGAAGGACTGTTTATTAAGTTATTGTATCCTTTAGTTATCTAATAATCAGATTCTCCTGGTTGTGGAGACACAGCATTCAGTACAGCGTTAGTCAATTATTATGATTTTATTAATTAACGCGAATGTGGAATATCTATATATACCACACTTAATTCAACAACCAAAAACCAGCAGAGGCACGCCTGGTTAATCCAACTGTTAATGAGAAATCTGGTTACTGGCCTCTGTTGAACATTTTCGTTTCTCTCAAATTATCCTTTCATGGCTCCCGTGCAAGACTAAGTCTGATTAAACTTTATTGGTTTCAAAAAAGACGATAAATCTGTAAAAAAACCAGACAACTTTTAAACCGCGATGGTTTTTCTTTAATTTTCATAGTTTAAAAAAAAAAACTCTAAGAAATTTTGTACAACACTTCTACAATCACTGGCATGGTGTTGAAGATGAATTCATCCTTTTAAAAGATATAGCGTGTATCTTCCCTTTAATGTTTGAACAGGGAGAGCACATCTGGTCAGATGACAGAGAGAGGGAGCTGCAGGCAGCAGGGGGCAGTCCTGTCTGCTGATGCACCACACACACAGCTGAACCATTGCAACGGCAGAAATGAGTCCAAGTAAGTCCCCCCTGGCACCTACAGAGCGCCTAGAGCATAAACGGGTACGAGGAACACTGACCGGACTGCTATAAAAGCTATATCAAGTCCAGTTTTTTAGAATGCTTTAATATTAGTTAATTAAATAATAGTTTAAGTACTACAGTATTGATGGCCTGGAAGCAGAGGGTACGTTAATGCTGAAATACGTGGCCGAACGTAGTTATAATAACAAATACACTTGGTTCTCTGGTGAGAAGCCATGCTTTCGTCCCTTAACCGTACGCCATGTCGAGATATTCTAGTTTCCTCTTGTCGCGAACACAGGATATCTATCAAGATAGGAGACGAAGGAGGCACCAACATGATTGAGATTTCATGATAATGTCAGATCTCTATATACTTGGTTGATGATGTAAACTCAGTTTTTTCACATGTGGCTACAGCATCTTTAGAACAACTAAAAAAAAGACAACTTCAGATCACCTTTGGAAGGAATGAAATCTTACTTCCTTTGCCTTTGATCTAAATATACCAGCATATACTTGTGCTTGTTTTGCACACAGCTTTCAGGCAAGGAGTGATGGCCATTAGTTGGATTGACAAACTGCAGACGCAGTCCGCTAGCAGCATGAGAGATCTCCGGGGGGATCCAGCTTCACGCCATTGCTTCACTACTATTTAGAAAAAAATGCACAGGCCTCACTCCTCAGATCAGGTTAGCGGAAGCTTACAAGACGTCTAATGCAGAGACATATTGTTCATGCTCAAATCTCTAAGACTTGGTTACAGGGCTTAGATATAGTGCTTTATAAATTCAGCGTTTGGTAAAAAGACATTACATGCACCCCTGTTTAGGAAAATTAATGAATTACATCACATACCATTTAAAGTACAATAATAGGAAGCGTATGGTAGCAACAAATCAAGCATTGTGCAATCATTTCATGTCAGCATCATCAAACAACTTACAATCTTAAATGTGTAAACACCCGAACCCTTAAAAATTAAGTGTGCTTTACTTAAGATTTAAGATTATTTGTTGGATTGTACCCACATCTTTAAACATACTATCATATCATGATACTTGTCTGGTTTTTCTGACCCATGGTAATTACAAGAATTGTCCCAAGATGGGAGTAGTGTAACTTGTTTTCTCTGCATAAGAAATTATGCATTGTTTGTTATAAACGTAATTCAGTTATATGCCACACAGTATAAACAGGACATTACCAATAACTTGGAGTTCAGTTGTTGATGGTTTGGTGTTTGGTGTGGCTTAGTGGATCACACCACTAACCCATCTGGGAGACTGGGGTTTCGGTTCCTGGTCCTGGGTGACTATGCCTGTGACTAATCAAGTCCCTCCCACTGACATATGGCCATACCTGGTATTTATGATTGAACCTTGTAAGGTCGCTCCTGGATAAGAGCGTCAGCTAAAATGGCGTAAAATTGTAAACTGGAGCAAGTATTGAGTAAAACTTCCAGTACACTTGATTATTTTATTAAATGTATATATTTTTACATTGTTTGATGAGTATAAATAAACGTATTCTTTTTAAATTAATTATTGTTTACTTATTATTGTTTTTCATATTACAAGTGCACTTTTTGCTCATGTGTCGTTCATTATTCCGGAGTTTATTCCGAGTATACCAGTTCATAAAGCCCAATAATTTGTCCATTTAAAAAAAAGATGACATGTTATCATCACTTTTGTGATTGCTAAGGATAAAACAGGATCTCAACTGTGTTCATTCTGTCCAGAACGGTAATGTTCACAGATTCAGTGCAAAACTCATGAGAAGCAACACTAGATAGTAGAGACACTCAATATCTTTGACTTTTGACTTTGTTATTGGGGGGAACAGATGCTTAGACTCACAGGAGAGCCCATGTTTCAAATCTGACGTTCATAATCTCATAATCCAAAACCATATCCCAGCAAATATCAAGACAAGAAGGACGCCACAAAGAGAGACTCCCAATGAAGCCCCACACAAAGAAGGGTTTACCTTAGAGAGACGACCCTGGAGAGATGAGAAGAATCCGCGAGCAGCAGAGAGCGCTGGAGCGTCCTCGATGCTAGGAGGGTGGAGAAGGTAGTTTGGCTGGTTGCTCATGATTGGTGGAGATGATGAGAGATGATTGGTGGGTACAGATATGAAGGGATCAATATTTTCCAACGAGGAGAACCTGAGATTGGTGAAGAAAGTGTTCCACAGCTGACGAACGAAGCGCTTGCTTTCTCAAACAAGGAAACAGCTGCTGTGTCTTCAGCTGAACTGAGGAGGAGGATAGCAGAAAGACCATACACGCCGGAGCTGTCAGTCCACTGGCCTATCATCCCAGCAGAGGTAATGTGAATTTCTCTATGGGGGCTGCGCAATATCTGGATTCAGCAGTTTTGATTCGTACCGTTGTGGATTCTTTGTCAGGAACAGGATGATTTGATAGCAGCTAGCTGTAGATTAACATTCTGAGAGAAGTTTTAGATAATTGACAGCTGAATCGCACCGTCGTTTTTTAAGAATCAGTTGGGCTGTATAAGCATTCATCTCAGCTAAAACATTCAGTCGGTTTGCATTTTGCAGTGGTGGATTTTCCTTGAGAGAAGGACAGTGTTTCGACAGCGGGACCTTACACCATCGACGGAAGTCTAAATGCCACTAGTCGTCACTGAATCTTGTAAGGCTTGCTATCTACAGGACTAGTGCATCTGTCTGTATCAGTACTGATGGTCTGACAGGCTGAAGTGATCTCATCATCGAAATGACTGAGCCTGACGTGAAAACGTTGTAAGTATTTGTGTGCTTGGCTGAAGATGTTTTTACCTCAAGCCAGCAATCTAAAACTGCTCTTGTGGGTCTTCTTTATTTGTGCAGGCGAAGGCCTCAAGAAGCTGTCTTCATTTTTTGAGAAACCGGCATCCAATTGAGGGACTCAGTAGCTGAGCGAACTTGCCGGTTAAAAGCATCCATCTAAGATCAGCTGCTAGAGTTGAATATTAGATTTTCTTTTAGGGCTGATCTTTTTCAGTTTAATAGTCATTGTCTGCATTCATCATACCGTGGGTTAACCAGTAGAACGTCATTTAATGCTAAGGCCACAGTGGCTTCCTGGAAAACAGGACATTCATTATAGTGAGCACGCCGTTTGTGGGGGTAACGTGGCACAAATGTATAACGAAATGCCATTAGATTCTTCCTTAATTATACTGAGGCGAGTCTCTTCCTTTGCTCATCGTTGCTCGATTGGCTTTGCTCTCACTGTGGGGGCTCGGACACCATATATTCTTGTTATAAAGCTGAAGCTTTCTTTGTGACACATCTGTGTTGTAAGCGCCTCTTATAAATAATTGTTGACTTGACGAATGGGTAGTACACTCAAGGCCTACATGGGCTCCAACTGGTCACTAAACTGGTCAATAAGTAACGTGCAAGGTAAACAGTATTATACAAACTCCAGACATGCTGCAGATTTACCTGAAATACTGAGTCAACACAGACGATTTGCCATTGTCCTGCATGTATTTCCATCTTCAGCTGAGCACTCTATCTAAAAGTGCTTCGCTTGGTCGTTGCTGCAGCGGATGTTTTCAGTACTTGCAAGTCTTTTTTTTTTTTTTTTTTTTTTTTTGTGTTCCTTTTTTTTTTTTTTTTTTTTTTTTTTTTTTTTTTTTTTTTTTTTTTTTCTTTTTTTTTTTTTTCGCACATGATACAGACCTGAAAAGTCTCTAGGTGCAGAAAAACTGTAGAAATTTAAACTATGGATCCCTGATTATTTAAGTCCCTGTAAACACATTACTCATCAGTGTCCAGAATATTAGATGATATAACAAGACCAATGAAGATCAAAAAGACAAAAGACTCCACTCACTTGACGTTAAAGCAGGTTTTTATAAAAAAAAAAAAAATCCTTCCTCCTGGAAAGTCACAGCGATTCATAAACACACGGCTCTGATATGCTTCATAAGACCTGCGGGGAAACGTTTTTGAAAGGGAGGTCCTTTTAATCCCACATAACGGCTGTTTAACAGGGTGGTGTATGTATATAAATGAGCATGGGCCCTGAGCCAGTGTTAGGACTGGTCCCTGTTCGACGCCATGTAAAACAGCTGTGTCAAACAGACTGGTGTACAGTTTCATTTACATTTAGAAGGCGTTTACCCAGAACACTCCTTATAATTTTCTCCCACTAGGTTAGAGTCTAACTTTTCAATGGAAAAGCTACAGGGACAACTGTCCACTAGACAAGAGGCCAGTTGCTGATACCTAGAGAGAATCACTTACTCAGACATATATACAGCAAACAGTGCTCCTACCAACACCTGGCGAACCCCAGAGCCACAGCAACTTATAAACGTATTGAAGACGGAAAGGTGACATTATATGGATCTAAGTACAAGTATTTCAACACTACACATAACGGCATCTATCGATCTCACTAAGCTCCTTCCCATAAATGCGCTATAACGAACGAGACTGGGTCCCCCTTCGTCTGCCACAACTTGAACACTGCGAGAGTGACTCAGGTCTGTTCAGAGACAGCTCCAGATGGGAGTCTTCATGTCCACCATGCTGTAGGTAGCCAGGACAGAGTCAGCGACTCTTGTCTTCCAGTGGGGTGGCACAGTTCAAGGAATGGGTCGTGTCGCTGATGTCGAGCTCTACTAGAAGCTCAAGGGCCCAGCAATCCCCTGTTTTAAAAAAATAAAGAAAACAAAAAAGCCCAGTGCATTAATCCACTATAGTGTTTTGTTCTGGCGGATACCAGTTCTTGGTATTGTACTAGTGTGTAATGGGTGAGTCCCCTTACGTCAGAAACTGTTTGTCTACACCCGCCTTCTCAATTGAAAAAATGATGAATGAGAGCCTTGCGTTCCATATTTTAAACTGTCCGTAACATTTGCTGGTGCGTGCAGGTTTTATGTTGACGCGCCGTCAAATCGTATAAGAGACGGAAACGAAAAAGAATGTGAGGGTTTGGTCCTTCGTTTGTTCACAGTTGAGCGGGGATTTGAAAACCTTTGGGTTGAACCTTCTAATATCGATCATCCAGACACACCAAAACCCACAACCAACAGGAGAGCCCTGCCCGCTCTGACCCGGACCGTGCCTCAGAGAAACGGAACGAATCTTAGGGCTGGACCACAGGAATCTGCACAACGCCTGCCAACACCCATCTCAGCATAACGGAGCATCCTTCACATGACCACTGAGCAACACTTGAACGACATTTGGATGTAAAAACGAGTTTTATTGTGTTAATGGGACGCTCTGTGAGCATGGTGGAAACCGACGTGTGCCTGAGATCTAGCATCACAAAAGCACTTTTCCTCCTTTAAAACCGTTTTACCAAGGCTGCTGTGTTATCGGGTATGGCAGTGGTTTGAGTAGCTGCCCAACACTCGTGTGCAGTTTTTGGGAGTAACATATTGGCTTCGTAGAGAGCAGTTTTTTTTATAGGGATGCTATTTATTTTAGTAATTTCCACAAAAACAAGCCTGCGTGGGCGTTGTATTTCATTGACGATGTCTGAAGCTGAGCACATTTTAATTTATAGTGTTGAGGGTGTCAGTGGCCTTGTTCACATTAACAGGCCTCGCTGCTCAGTGTTTCTGAATTCTTCTCGTCAGAATCTTGGAATGGTTCAACATTTGTTCAGGTGAGTGTACCTGTGTTCCTGAGCAGTCTGCATGCCACACAGCCTCAATCGATACAGGGTAGCAAGTTGTAGATGTGGAGCAAACAGACACAAATACCTGACAAATCGACCTTCTGCAGTGAGGCTAATTGATCCTGGCTCTGAGTGGTCCAGAAGACGGTTTGAAAGATAGGGATCAACAGCAGCCTGCTCCTTGCATTATAATATTATCTCTGCTTCTAATGTGTGTCCCATTAAAGTCCATAGGTATGTACAGTGATGATAAAAAAATAAGTACTTTTGACACTCCTTGCGACCTTGTGCATAAGTTCTTCAAGCCACGTAGGATAATCATGAGGGTTTTTACGAAAAAAATTTTTTTTCATCTTAGGGATGTTCATGTCCTACTGTGAAGAGACATAATCGAATAAAAAAATAATACTGGTCTGTGGACCCCAAGCAATGATGCCTTTGATTTTCCCACCGGTCATCCCATAGCTTCACAGTTAGGAGGGTGTTTTTTTTTTGGAATGGGTACCGCTCTCCAAGCCGAGGTGGATATTAAGACCCATCTGACCCACAGAACTTTTCTCCCATGCACTCCTCTGGATCATCCAAATGGTCCCCATGGGCCAACTTCAATTTGACTGGGGCTATGGACCCGTGTTGCCTGATTTAATCCTTCTGTCCAATGCAGCTGACTTTAAAAACTTGATGTCTTAGTGTATTACCCACAGTAACCTTGGAAACAGTGTGCCCGCTCTGTCTTCAAGGTCCCCCAAAATTTTTTTTGGAAAAAAAAACCCACCGAGCTCCTCCCGTGTAGTTCTGGCTGATATCCTCAACTTTTTCCTTAGGATCATTGATATACGCCACGAGGTGAGATCCTGCGTGGAGGCCCGACCAGTCCGAGGGCGAACTGACAGTCCATGTTTTAATAGCTTCTTTTCTTTAGCTTCCTTTCTTTCTTTTATTCATTTTTCCTATAATTGCTCCAACGTTGATCTTTTTTGCACCAGCCGCTGCTTGGCAATTGCCCCAAAGCCCTTTCCAGCCTTTGGGGAGGGTCCAAAAATTTTTTGACTAGGTCTGGTGTCTTTTGGAACCCCCCCCCCCAAAAAGGCCCCCCCCCCCTCTGTTTGGGTCTTAAGGAAAAGCCATGTTAGTAGTGTGGAGTCTTACTTAATTGGTGGGGTGGACAGGTGTCTTTTAAATGCAGCTAACCACTGCCGAACCTCAAACAGGTGCTTCTAAAGTTTAGAATAATTAAGTGGAAGTGGAAGGTTGGGTTTTATAGAGGCGGACTAACAGTTCTTTTGAGGCCAGAATTTTTGCTGATTTGGCAGGTGCTCAAATACCTATTTTTCGCGCAGAACACACAATAAATGATTAAAAAAAATCATAACATAAGTGATTTTCCCCCAGGTTTTTTAATAGATTATGTCCCTCTCACAGTGGAAACCCTGCACCTAAGATGGAATACCTTCAAACCCCTCTATGGATTTTCTTTTCTAGTGGGGAGGAACCTTGCAAAGTCGCAAGGTTGTTTCACAAATTACCTTATTTTCTCCTTCAATTGTATTTATAATAATACAGTGTTTTTATTTGGTCTCTGCATGTCCTAGACAGTCAAGCTGTACCATGCCCATTTACACACTATGATTCGGTTCTCGTGTATGAAAACGATCTGTTTTCCCTTTTTTTTTTTTTTTTTTCTTTTTTTTTCCATTTTTTTTTTTTTTTTTTTTCGCTTGAACTCTGTCTATTTGAAAATTGGAATAATTAGTTGAGCTCTGCTCTGATCTGTATACCAGCGAGGACAAACGAAAATGATGAAAAAAAAAATATACACCAGTGGCAGAAATAAAATGAACCTCAGTGGTAATAAGCTAGGTTGTCATTCTAGCTATGCAGGTTTACCTGGAGCTTGCTAGAAGCTAACATTAGCTACTTGCCAAACTAGCTTCAACTTTCGACATTATCACAAGGTTTTGGTTTCTGACTGAAACTCCTCATGTTTAAAAGATGATCGACTTCATCCAGCAAACAAAAACTACTGATTACAATCAACACAATGCCTGAAACTACTGCTACTTACATGCTGCTGTTGGGGTGCGCCTCCCTCCGTCTCCTCAGTGTCTTGTGTAGAGTGAAGCTTGCTCTTTCCGTATTAAGGTCCTGTCCGGAGTGAACCACCGCGTAGAACAAAACTAAGAACTCAACAACTCTCTGATTAAAGTTGTCCAGGGATCTTTGTTTAAGTTAAAGAAAGGATGTGGGAGGGCTGAAGCTGCTCTTTTCCTATACATCACTTAAGAGAGACATTCTCCTCTCCTTAAATGGTGCTGTCGCATGTTCCTTTACTTGGGTTGTGCAAGCGTTAAGCATTTAATGGGGGACCGGAGGATTTGATTAAGAAGCTGTAAAGTAGGAAGCCGTCCTGTAAGCCCTTTAAAAAATGATGAACTCTCAGTCCTGTCTGCCTGACTGCTGGGGTATGAAAGTGCCGACAGTTCCTCCTCCATCGCAGGCCCTGGACTGTTTGGTAGATTTCTCCACCGTTCCGTTGCTGAAGCTCTGCTTGTGTGGTATATACATTTTGGGGGTGTAAATATTAAGCAGTGTTTTGAGGTTTTCCTGGTATGTCAGTTTTTCCCTACTAGCACTGGCTCCATATTCAGCTATGCCAAATATGTATTACACATTCCTATGGCACCTTTTTTAGGGTCATCCATGGATATGTATGCTGAATCTAGACCCATGGAAAGTCGCTGCAGATCTAGATTTTTGTTGTGACTCTGAAACAACATCAGCACCCTGGCCATCACTCCCAGTGTCTATATAATACTCTGCCCCTGTAGACTGGTAATGTGAACAAAGCCAATGTTTTGGCCTTAATGCTGCCAGATGCATGACAATCACATCAGCACTTGTCCGAGATATGAAAAATGATTGTTCTTGGATTAGTTCTGATCTTTCTAATCAAACCTTTTTGCTGACATATTTTTGTACTCTAGGAGCGGCGGCTGCTGGCCGTATCAGTTTTAATTCATTTTAAACTACAGCGGCTGGAGTAGAATGTAGTATCAAGGATCACAATCAGTTTACAGGAAAGTAATGGTCCATGCCATAGGGAGGGGAATGTGCCTTAGGTCCATGGCTGGGGAATTAAACCACAATGAGGATAAGATCTGGGACCAAACACTGGGAAAGAAGTTTTCTGGCTCAGGGCCAAGGGCATTTCTACAGGTCACGGTATCCGGCATTTTATTTTAACAGTGGAGGGTTGACCCGTCCAGACTTCCTATCCCTCATTTATTTTTTTTTTTTTCCCCTTACAAGAGGAGTAGAAGGTGGAACTGTAAAGTTGGAACACAGCGAGGGTGGTCAAACTGAGACAACTGGAATGTAACATGCTGCATCATTTTAAAGGTGGAATTTGAAAAACTAAAAAGGATCCTTCTTCCAGCTTGTAACGAATAGAAGTATGAGTGTTGGTGTGGGTGCTCTCATAGAGCAGGTGGGATACTTAGCTTTCCATGGAAAGGAGACAGTGACGCAGGGGGAACGCGCCCCAGTTGAAGGGGTTTCGAGCCTGTTTAAAAAGGAACGAGAGCACAAATTACTTCGCTCCGTCACAAGTTTTTTCCCAAGATAACACCAGTTTGTGATACACACCCGGGCTAAAACCTAGTATCAGTTTCACCGCACGCACATCCTCTCCTCCGCTCTTTTCCTCCACCACTCTTCCATTATTGCGCTTCCGCTCTCCAACGCCGTGGGCACATGGCGCAACTGCACCTGCCTTAAAGTGAACCCGTTACAATCTGTCGATGGAGAGCCAATAAAGTCCACAGACTAAGTGGTACGAGGAGTGCGTTTCTTTTTCTCTCGTCTTGCGCGTGGTGAGGTAACTAATCTAATTCCCTGCATAATTATTTCCATCCAAGTAGTAGTCTGTGTGCATGTCCTGTTTCCCTCTTACAGTTTTGTGAAAGTAACTGTTTCGCATTAAACAGCCTCTTTTGGAGTGGGGTTTACTAATAACACAAAAACCTGCTAACCCATCACTTACCATTTACTTGCTGTCGCTGTGTTAAACGTTTATTAAATTGATACAACGGCACAAGTACACCCATAGAACGTTTGCCTGTGCCCTGGTGTTGTTTGCTTTGGAATTTGAGTTGGGGTGGTAAGCTTCTGAAGGAGTTTTTTTTGTTTTTTATTTGCTGTTGAGTTTAAAATAATCCCCTTTAAAAATATCCCGTCACCCCCCCCCCGTCGAGGACCAGTCTTTAATCAGGAAACACAGGAGCAGCTAAAAAAGATCCAGACTTTTCTGATATTTATTTTCTTTCCCGTTATTTATATAACAAAGTCCCATTCTAAGAGTCTTGACTGTTGCCATATAGCAGTCCAGAGGCCAAACTCTTTATATAGAGTACCAACAATGCAAAGAACAAATATAAAAAAAACATTTTGTAAAACAGACATTTTTATATAAATGGGTAAACACTAAGTATTTGTATTGTTTTAGTTTTACAGAATATTTCCATGCTAAGTAAAAAAAGCCATACAGTACTGAAGTACAGTGGGAGAACAACCAGTATGTACCCTTGTATATAAATGTGATGGATAATTCGTGAATAAAATAGTTTTAAGGCTTGACTGTGATAGAAAATAATATAATGGCAATTATTAATACTTTATTCTGATAGATACATGGATGAAAAGACCGGAGGCAATTTTAAAAAAAACACTAAACATAGTACACGACGGAGGGGGACATGACCTAATACTTTGACCTTTACTGTCTGTGAAATGTTGAAGGTACATGGGGTTACATAAGCGTAGTCCTCCCATTAGCAACCACTGAAGTGGGTATTGTATCGTTAGACATCAGTGGCAGGTGCGAGCATTGTTGGTTTTTAATCTACAGAACCAGGTCAAGAGAAATCAGCATCGTTGTGCGGACTTTTTTTCTGTTGTCCCCAGCATTTGCACTAAAAGTACACATCGTTTTTAACAAGGACTCTTGTGGGAACAGTTCATTTTTAATGACAGACACAGGAAGCAAACATTCACAGTAGAACCTACCCCAATAGAACACGCACATTTTAGGAGTATACATAAAAACCGTTCGCTTCTTTTATCTTCAAGCCAGAAGACTTTGATTTACAGCAACAATTCACCCCATATTTTCAAATTCTGCATACCGGAGTGGTTTTTGATATGAAACGAGTCCACTCTACATAAGCGTAATGACGTGCTCCACTGTTGGTGATATGAGGTTTTATGACATTACATGTTTTTGAATATGCTGACCTACAAATGTCCGAGATACACATATACTGTATATATCAGGGGTTTGGACAATTGAAACTGAAACACCTGGGTTTTTTTAGAGAAGAGATTTAAGAACCACAATCATTTTATTTTAGTATGGTGTTGGCCCTTGTAACCTCCACCTTTTTGGATTGGCCAATACACAAGCGTCAGTTTGGTCCCTTGGACATGACTGAGAAGTAAACGGCGTCCCTGTCACAGTGTCGAAGGGAGTTAAGATAAAATATAAAAGTAATAAAAGAAAAAAGAGTTTAAAAAAGTAAAAGATAAAAAGAAAAAACGGGAATAAGAAATGCCATTCTTTCTTTGCAGGAATTAGTGGCCAGGTGTTATACTACGTGACTGCCTGGTTGAGGGGTCGTCCTCTTGTGTGGTATGCTGAAATTAAACCCATGGGAATAGCCCTTGTGGGCCTCTTGATACATCACAAAGGACTTGCTGTCCCGTTGGTCAACGGAAGATGCGCCATGTCAAGACGTGTGGCAACCAACAGTGTGTCCCCTTCTTTTTGAACTCTGGTAATGGTCCACCATAATGCTGTGGGTGCAATTGCAGTATTTTGAGCAGAACTGTCTCTTACCTGCTAACTTGAAACTTCTGTCTTCCACACTCCTGCCTCTTTTTAGAAACCTGGTAGCAATGTGCAGTTTAATGAAGAGTTTGGCCGCGACCGGCACTGGTCCAATTTAGCCATGAGACCCTACGCCCCCACACTAAAAATGACACGTGTTTGTCAGTATTCTATTGTCCCGTTGCTCCTGTATTTTTTATCTATAGTTTCAGCGATCAGATTTTTTTGCACAAAAAAAAAACCTTTTTTTTTTTTTTTTTTAAACGACATTCGTAGTGGAGAGGTAGCATTTGTTTGGAATTCATGTTTTAGGCTTGGGAGCTCGACTGGGTGCAATTGGCTAACCGTTAGCAATTAGCATATTAGTGCAATCATATATTATGGCATATTATGGTGGTATATGTTTTTTTTGCACTTTTTATAAGTTTTTCCCTAAAAATGGATAAGGTCTCACAGTAAATCTCTACTCGTTTTGCGTCTACGCAATCACAGCATTCCACAGTAAAAACCGCCAATTCATCTGATCAAATAATGATGCACCCCAGGCGGAGGCTCTCGACGGCCGTACACAGACCAACCCAACTATAACTTACCAATATTACCATGTTACATCAATACAAACCGTTAATATGGGCTTCACAGGTAGGGTTCGATGATAGGAAATTATAATTGGTATATTTTTTGGGGGTTTGTAAACATTCTGACCTCCCTGGCTTCTGTCATAGAGGTCCTGCCATATTCGTCCCGGGCAGAACCTCCTAGTGTCCCCTCAAACCACAATATCACTGTGGGTGGCTGGACGAAATTTCCATTTCGAAAGTCCCAAATCTTTTGAATTTTTCCCTGTTTTTGTTTTATTTTATTTTAATTTAAATTTTTTATTCTTTAGTAATTTTTTATTTATTGACATATAATTACCTTAGTGCAGCATCATTTCATATCAGACGACTCTAAAAAGTCTTAAGTGGATTAAATCCAATCCCTACTATGTAGTTAAATTTATACACAACCAAGAAATTCTGATAAACATGGCTTATAGTTATCCTTTATAAATTAGATGACTTTCCTACACAGAGAAATACAAAAAGTAAAATACTAAAAATGGAAGAAACAAAGTGTTGGACCTAGGTGTCAATTGCCTTGCTATAATACACATTAATGTGCTCAGGCTGAGGTCAACGATCAACTAAGAATATTGACCAGGACAAACAGTGCACCTGACGAAGTGTAAACGAGACAGTACTTTTGTTTCCTAGCCCAGAACATCTAACGTATCGAAAATTTAGCTGCTCGAAGAGCGGAGTGGTGCTTTACAGGAACCAGACTGGAACTTTGTTAGAAGCTAATTTAATAAGTGCCATATACTACATGGGCCTGAAAGTGCTCTGCATAAACAACTGTCTTTCGCGCATGTCCCTACTTAGTCCCTCTCCTCTCCAACTGACACAGAGTCAAAGAAGAGATCAGGAACAAACAAAACCCATTCTTAAAATAAAAACATTTAAAACTGACTTGGCCATCGTCGTGTCTTCTCTTCCTCCTTCTACCTTCTTGCTTTCCTTCTTCTTCTTTCTTTTTTCTTCGAGAGCCCATAGGAGATACAGTCTAAAAAAAAATCATTTTGGAATGTGATCCAGAAGAAAAAGGAAATGTATTTACGTGTGAAAAGAGTAGCTCACCACTGAAGACGTGGATTTGGGGCTTGATTTGTTAGCTTTGGGGGATCATGTAGTCCTGGTTTGTATCCAGTTTCCGTCCCTGCCTGGTCCCAGGTGTGCGGAGGGCCTCCTGTTTAGATGTAAGAGAGATGGGGATGGGAATGTTGGGGGGTGAATATTCTCTCTCCGTCGTGGTGCGTGAATGCTGGCTCACCAAGTGTGGCTCTGCACTACTGTTGTAATGTTTGGCACATGTGCTTCATTCTGTACATCAGGTCTCCTACGTGGGAAGATCACACCATGTGGCGCACAGTGTTTAGGATAAAGTGCTGTGTAGGTGACAACTGTTGCAAAATGCTCATGAACCTGAGATTTTTTGTGATATCGCTGCTTGTGGTTGGAGTAGCTCGAGGGCGGACAACACCACTACCCACCAAGTTGAGCTCAAGCCCACTCCCTTGTGGGATGACTGGGCGTTCGAGAGTTTCCCGGTCGTGGTCGGTGACTACAGCCAATGGCTTGTGCTACAATCGATCATAGACAGTCCTTGGGCATGACTACCCTGTGATTGTGAATATACCCTTTGTATTGTCCCTCGCGTCTTGCTAAGAGCGTCAGGTTAGAATTTAATAGAATTTCCATTTTCTATCACTTCTTCCTTGTTGCTAAACTGAGATTCACAGAAGACCTTTTTTCGGTCCACAGTGCACCTCCTTTTTAAGGAGCTCGAGGCTTTTGATGTGCTTGAATGCTGCTGAGACAATAAAGGGTTTTCAGTTCATGAGTTCTGTGTTTACTGAGCTTACATTTCTTTCCTACCTTTAAAACCTAAGACAACAATGATAATCGGGTCTGCGACCTTATTAATCGCCCATGCAGCCTGAAATATTAGCACTCCCTTTCCTCGCAGATTTTGCACGATAGGGGTGGGAGCTGGGTGGCGGAGTGGCGGCTAGTGCGAGGCCAATGCCATACGACATCTACTGACTAACAGAATTCCCCTAATTTAATTTTTCATTAAAGTCAAGTATGTCACGAAAATCAAACACATGTGCCAAACAAACACTAAGGGCCCAGCCAAACCCCAAGCGGAGCATGCGAGTGTTTCGCACTGTAAGTGGGTGTTCGGCGAAGACTAAGAGACTGGAACTGGACTTACTGAATGGTTGTACGCTCGGTGCTCTGCCGTGCCCATGTCTGGCAGCAGTAGGCCTTTTTTGTCTTTTGCGTTTTTGATGGCGTGAGCAGCGCTAAGTGGATCTGTAAGGAGGCGGAGAGGTCTGGAGTAGCACGGTAGCAGTGGGAACACACTTGTATGGGCTTGTCCTTTATTGTGTGATCTCTGATGAGACTGCAAGGCAAAAAAAACACAGAGACATTTTTTTCAGGAAAATATCATACTTCATAAAGTATGAGCTCATCGTTCAGGTAGCTATTCAGTAAGACCTAAAGGGAATTTCACAGTTCATTTCTGTACATAATTAAATCTGAAACATGTCATGTGAAACCTGCTGCTGCACAGTCAGCAGTCCTCACAGTGGTGGTGATGGGAACCGGAAAAAGCACCCTCATGGTGAAGGTGCTGCCTGGTGTCGGAGACAACTAGGATGTATTATAGAGTTGTAAGACTGAGGGTGTGAAGTGTGGACCCACAGAAGTCCGTAGGGCCTAAAGGGGAACAGCCAGTTGTTCCAAATGTTTGCATAGTTGAGTCACCGAGAATGTGGTCTGTTCTTTCTGACCTTTAACAAAAAAAAAAAAAATAACAAAACCCTTTAACAAGTGTATACAGTCGTTTTAATTACTATTCAAACCCACCAGTAAACTTCACGAGTCGTTGTCAGTGCAATGTTGCTCACTGTGTAATAGGGATGAATATGATACGAGGTGTTCTGTGTTGCCCTACAACACCCTGCAGGTGCCTTTCTACCATGAATGGATTTTAAAAGACGTTTCACAACCCTTCAGACGTCTGGTTCCCATCACTTCCACTGTGAACAAGTCTCACTTCTTTCGTTTCTCTAGAACTGAGCACTTCACTAAATTCCTCTGACTTACACTTTACAATTTAATCATGCATGATCATTTTCTTAATAATTATAATGATTAGTGGAGTTCCCCTTTAAATGGTTAATGCATGATTACGTCAAGTCACATAATATTCAGAACCAGATACTGAAAGCATGGAGACTGGCATTAACAGTAGAAGGACAGCACTGCTCGAGCCCCAGCTGGTTTGCTAGGCTTTACCTGCAGATTGGAGAGCTGTGTGAAGGCTTTATCACAGCCCGGTTGGATACATTTATAAGGTCGATCTCCTGTATGAATTCTGCAGAGGGAGGAGAAAAAAACAAGCATATTAATTCCAGGTCTGTTTGAATGATTTTTCCATCAACTGGCCTGCAAATAATCTCCACCTGACCTAGTGTGTTGCTGTAGGTGTGAGAGTTGGCGGAAGGACTTTTCGCAGTAGGAGCAGTGGTAAGGCTTCACTCCGAGGTGGATGCGTAAATGCTGGGCCAGGTAGGAGGCGTTGGCGAAGGACTTTGTGTGCAAAGTGCACTGGACCACTACATTCGTGTGGCTTGGCCCTCCTGTGTGAATGGGACTTTGAGTGGAATCTGCATGTCTGATTTGGAGCAGAAGAACGTCAGCGGGCCACACTTTACACCTGTGGGAAAAGAACACGGAGCGTAAAGATGCAGGGTTTACAGGGGCAGTTCGGTACAAAGCAGATTTACAGAGCTGCCGCCAATACAGCCCGTCAGGAAAGACAAGTTCGGTTTCTGAAGTTTGTTTATCTAGTGTTGCACTGAAGCTACAAGGCTCATTTGAATAGACTTCTACTACAGCTAGTACACTTGACTGATTTAGGTTGCCAGTCTTTTGTGCAGCAGTGTTAGCTTGCATTTCGGCTCATTAACGACTTCTGAGGAAATAAGGGACATGCAGATAGAAGAATGTCCATACAGCAGAACTTACTGGGTTTGGAACATTTACATTCACGGCATTTAGCTGACGCTCTTATCCAGAGCGACTTACAAGGTTAATCATATCACAGGTGGGCCAATGTAGTGTTAGGAGTCTTGCCCAGGGACTCTTATTGGTGTAGCACAGCTTAATCACCCTAACTGGAATTCGAACCCCAGTCTCCCACATGCGGTGGTGGCTCCCTGGGGGTAGTGTTGTTATCCACTGAGCTACACCAACCACACTTTCCCCATAGGGCAGAATGACCAAAATCATTTTCAAAGATTCATTTAAAGAGTCCTAATATGGTGCCAACAACAGAATGGCACACGATGATCAATAAAAAAGGAAAATTCTTGGAAAACTACCTTCAAAAGCCCAATAACATTTCAGATAAGGGGAATTTAAAGCTGTTAAAAATGGCAGATACAACACTGTATACAGGTACAACAACCCGAGCTGTGGACACTGAAGCATGTTATTACGTTTTATAACATAATCTGGTAAAACTGCAGAAACTCGAATTTTCTCAGTAATGCCACTTGCAAGCCTGCGGCTCTTTATTTTTAAAACAAAGACTCACTTTCCCCCCCCGAAAGATGAGCATGGATCTCATCTAGAGGACGAGGAATATGCAGTTGACACTTGGTAACAGTAATATACACGCGCTGAGGAAACTCTGGTCACTGAGCTGAAATCCCTTAATCTGATCTACGTAATCCGGGAATAGCTGTTTCCATGACCACCAGATTTGAAGTCTGTATTATACCTGTATGTGTTTGCCCTCTTTGGCAGTGATGGTTACAGATGATTGGTCAGCTCCTGAGGCCAGAATAGGGGTAGGGCACGGACTAACAGAGGGACCAGAGGTATTTTCCGCCTTGATCTTTTTGCGATGGCCCGTCCCACAGTTTTGGGGGGCGGTCCCAGCAGTCCTGCGACAAGTCCACCGACACCGGGTTTTGAACGCCTCCATGCCCGGGCCACTGGGCCAATCCCTGAGACGAGGTTTGTGGAAGGGGCCACACCCTGGCGTACCTGGGCTGCTGCTGGATGTCGTTGGGGTAGCAGGGGTCACGGCGTATCTGACGTGTTACTGTTTCCACTACGAGATGACAGTGCTATACCTGTCCATCAGAGACAACGCCGTTGACAGAAAGCTGTTTTACTGTATGTGGAGCGTTAGCAGCTACTGTTTGTAAAGCGACACACCCACACAGACAGACTGGCAAGACGGTTATTGTTGTTGCGGCACCTGGACACATAAGGCTAGTCAAGCAATGTAGGAATGATAGCCTAAAGACCACTAATTAGCAATATGAGAAAATGCATGCTCTAATAATTAGAATAATGCAGAACAAACAAAATCTAACTATGAACCTTAATATACAGCGAAGATGATCAACACTGATTGGATCCCTGCATCAAATCTGAAACAGGAGGCTTATACTGGCAAGCTGATACCTTTGCTGTGTTAATAACAACAGTGCCATTACCTGACAGATGGTGTCGCTCTGATGGTTGGTCTATACATCTGTAACGTAAATGCCAGTCCTCCCACAGTCCCCTAGCTTTTATGGCTGTCTTATCATCCAGATTCAGGTTTACATCACCAAGGATCCGTCCTGAGGGGAACAACAGTTTTTTGCAAGAAAAAAAAAGAAAAGATAAATAACATTAATTCAACAAACTGATTGCTATTTGAGATAATCACAGTCATAACCTGAACTCTCATACTGTATGACTCTCCTGCAGGTCCAGGATGTACCTGTAAAATACCTGCACAACACTCATGCACACCGATCACAAGTACATCACATACAGCACCAGTCACTCTCGATGTATCACAAGATTATATTTCTGCCATATCACCACCTCTAATATAGACTATAGAGCCCTCTAATATATAGCACAGTTTAAAATTTCTAGCTCCCCTTTCTGTTTGGAGAATATTCATGATGGCCAGATCAATAGAATTCCTCCAATATTACTTCTAAAACAGTTTTTCAATTTTTAAAAAAATCCTGTTTAACCTCACTGCAAAGTAGGAAAGCAGTTTTATCTATTTTGGAACTTACTAAGATGTTAATAATTAGTTAATTTATTTTATTACTATTACTTTTAATATTATTTTATACCTGAACTACTGTAAGACAGACACCAACTGTAGTAAGTTCAGGTTTACACATTACTAAATCAATACGGGTCACACCAGTCAAATACATTTAATTAGAGCTGGGCGACATGGCAGATATGTAATTGAAGCAATTTCCATTATACACAATATGACACACACACATATACATATATATATATATATATATATATATAAAATTTATATATATAAATACATTTTATTTATTTATTTTTTCTATTTTTTGCTGGGTTTTGATAAGTAATGCCACTTAAAAAAAATAAAAACACTTAATATGCTCAATGTTTAGTGAAGCCCAATTTACTTCTGTGTTTGGAAACCATAGTTTTAAAAAGCTCCATATATTGAGTTACTATACAGAAAGCATGTTGCAAAATAAAAGCATATACATGGAAATATTAAAGAACAAACAGATAACAGCATATTTTAGATGGTTTATTCAATATTTCCAGCTTTTCGGAAACATCAGTAACTTATTAAATTATAAATAACAAACTGTTATTTTCTGTTCACAGTAATCTATTGATCAAGATTTGATTTGATCATGCTGATTCAAAGACTGGGAATTTTAGAGGCTAATATTACTGTAACTTTATTATTTATTAACTTTAATGAAACAAAGCTATCAGTGCATATTTAATCTGTTGTTAGAGGATGTAACTTATTATCATCAAATAATCACAAACCCTTTGACGCAGATTTGTCGTATACTGTGTGGACGTATACCTGCGACAGTGCTGGAGGCTGGTCGGGCGTGCAGGGCGATGTCAGGCTGCGTGGGGCTATGGGGATGGAGCCCGGACATCTGCTGAAGTTTGGGCACCGGCATGCTGTGCTGACCGCCTTCTGTAGACGTGGGGGGCACCAGCAGAGGCTGCTGGGAAGGGACTGAAGTGGGCGGGAGATGTGGAGGCCTGATCTTCTCCGCCATCAGCTGCTCTTTGATCTTGTTGATGAGGACAAGGTTGTCCAGCTGAGAGGAGACAGAAAGACGTTCAGGATGTTCATTTTTCGAATAACTAAACTTGACCAGACATCTGCCTATGACCTCTACTGGCCGAATACTGCAATGACAGCTAAAACGCTAGTGCTATTTTGAGTTGGTATTCAAGTTTCTCAGCATATCCTGATACACACTGGTCAACCTTTAGCATAATTATAGAGCAGTGGGTTCCAACCCTGGTGCTGGAGATGTCCCTGTATGACCCTGTAAAGTTTAGTTACAAGCACATCTACGCCAACCTACTCCCTGTCCCTGATTGGCTGGAAGAGATGTACTAGATGTACAGGCTGGACCTAAACTCTGCAGGAGGGAGGATGGTTGGTGAGACAAGGTGTCTTTCATTTTAAATCACTAAGTTAGTGCATAAACTAACACGTTACTCTTCCTGTTTAACTGCATTTAGTGAAACAACAATCCAATAGCGAACACTTTCGTGGTTTTGGTTGTATTTTTAAGTGCTACTTTTATTCTGTTCTGTTACTGCAGGTCACATGTCTGGAAAAATAAACAGTGACATTATGAAATTATAAGTGTGCATTATTAAAAATTTCCTGAAGCATCACAATAATAGAATTTTGCCTGTAATACCACAGAGGACTCTTTCAATAAGTACAAAATGTTTTAAAAAATGAGTTTTCCAGTTCACAAATATTTTCTCATTTCTCAAATTCTCATTCCCCATAACACAAGAACAAATTTAACAAATTATTGGTGCACTGTCTTGGGACTAGGAGTTTTTAAGTTGATCATGTGGCGTTTTGCTAATTTATCCCAGCTACATAATGTTCTGTTGCTGGTTTACAACTTTACAGATTAACAGGAAGCAGTTAAAATAAAAAGATTTAGTTAAAAATTATATAAACCTTTTGAATTTAAAAAGATGAGTGACACACACATGCGGACATGATAATTCCAAAAAACTACTGATCTAGTTATTTAAATATTTATCTGCATTATGTTTATGACACTCGAATGTTTATGGCCATGGTTTGAGGGCAGCTTCATGCGTGATGATTCAGTTTACACTGAGCTTACTGACGGAATATTAGCTTACCTCGGCAGGCCTCGTACAGACCCCTGACATGACTGATGGACTTCTTGGTTAGGTTTTTTTTCCCTTTCTTAAATGAACTTTCTATTATAAATAAACTTTCAAAAACTTTTTAAAAAGTAAAAATAAAACTTGATCCTTTCAGCAATAAATCTGAGATGGATGACCCAGTCTGAACTCTGATTAGTGCTAATGTCTAAAGCCCCGTTCCGGACCACTGCTAACGTTTCGTTTTAGCTTTTTGAGTCCTGTTTGTTTTTGCACAGACAGTGAAAAATTCAGTAAATAAGACACATACCTGACCAGGCATTGTGGGAGGCGGAGGCCAGAAGTATGGGTTATTAAACCGTGGCTCGGCCATGCTGGAAAAACCAGAAGAAGAAGATACAGTCACATTCTGTCAAGGCTGTAAACACATCTAGCCAGAACAGTCACAAAATCTGTTCAACCTTATTAACTTTCTATGTGTGCATATGTGTAGGCCCACGACTCCAATAACAGATCAGCCTTACATCGGTCACCAGCTTCATAGCCACATTACACAAAGCGGTAATACTTCAGTAGGTCTGCAATATGCAAATGAGGCGGCTGACCAATCACAGTGCTTTTTTTACTGTGTGATCTGAGAATCTAGACCAATCACAATTGGTGTTATAGTTTTGATTAACCAGAGAATTCAGATTACAGTTTACACTGTAAACTCATTTGCAGGCCATTCTTAAATCGTGCACTCATCTGTGCATTTGTAATAGAGCACAAGGCATAACATAATCACAATCTAACTGCAAGAAACGCAACTACTGTAGATCATCACAATTATTCACTGAGCACAAGCACGAAAAGAAACAGATGCATTTGTGTTAGGTGGGTGGGGAAAAAACAAAGACAAAAATGCAGTTAAAAAATAAATAAATATAAATATATATATATATATATACATATTGCACACAGTTGTTATGAGTACTCTGCCTGATGTCTGAGACCTTGTTTTATCATGTCTTGGGGTGAGGCCTCATCTTGTCTTGGCAAAATACTCACCAAAGGAAAAACAAATAAATACATATATCACATATATAGCCAAGACAAGATGAGGCCTCACCCCAAAACACAGTACTCATAACAACTGTGTGCAGTAACTCAGTAACTTTCTGTAAAGGAGCTTTTATAGCCATTAAACTTTTTAGACATATGATTCCTATCATCAGTCATCTAAACCGCTTTATCCTTCTGGGTCGCAGGGGGTGCTGGGATGGCAGGAAACACCGGTGGAATAAACTCGGTGGAAGGCCCTGGACAAGCCACCACACATACACATTCACACGCACACCTAACGGGCAGTATAGCTTCTCCACGCAGGCAGTCCTGACTATGAGAGGAAACTGGAGCACCTGGAAGAAACCATGCAGAGCAGAAGGCAGGACACACCCTGGACAAGCCGCTAGTCCAAGGCAGTGCAGACAGACAGACACACACACACACACACACACACACATTCCAAGGGGGCAAGTTAGGATCTCCAGTTCACCTGACTGCATGTCTTTGGACTATGTGAGGAAACCCACACAGACACGGGGAGGTCACGTCACGGCCACTCTAAACAATTCTGACTGTAAGCAGGCCACACCAAACAGCTGCACATTTACATCTTAACCTTTTAATTATTATTAATTAGGAGAAATAAAAACAAGTTCCACTTGAAGGAAACATTGATAGAAAGGTCAAGAGGTCAAGAGGTGCTAGAAAATGGTCATAAAAACACATACATACAATATTACATAGGATATATGCACCTTAATAACTAAAAACAAGCCTGGAGAAGTTAAACCCAATAATCAGCCTTTTGAAAATCATACATTTATAATTTTACAAATAAATAAATAAACAGTATTAAATAATCTATATTATAACCCATTTATTGGGAAACCTATCGGTATGCAGTTGTGAACACTCACGATACTCAGGCTCATGCCTGATATATTTAGCTCTAATTTCCTCTGTGCACGTAACCAAAAATCCCCTCACCACACACCGTGCTCAGAACAACATTTGGTTGTTTGGACGGTCCTGATGCAGTACGGAACTGGTACAGAAGTACTCCCAATTCAGATCAGCTCGCAGTAGAGGAAGGCTGAGGAGCCTGAGCTCTGTATGGAGTATATAGGGAGCAGTTATCGAGCACTGAAATGGGTCGTGTGAATGTAGAGGCGTTACGGTGTAGATCTCTCACCTCGCAATGATTTCATCACAGCTTCTTTGGGAAGCAGTCTAAAGTATCGAACCTTAAACCTGGTCTTTCATAGAAGAGTAATCTGTCATACTCTATAAATGTAACTACAGGAACTAGTGCAGGGTGCAGAAACACAGACGACATAAACAGCCCACCCAGCTATTTTAGACTGAGGTCAGGAGAAAAGGCTGTATGTCATATTTCAACTACAGCTGGGTAGTATGACTATATATACACTGGTATTGTGGCATTGGTCTTATATCATGGATACCATCCATTCCAGTAGTTACTTTATGAAGAGAGCAATACGAGTCCTGTTCACCTGCATTTAGTGCACCACAGAATGTGAAATATTGAATAAAAAAAAAATTGTGTCCAGTTTTTGACAGTATTTTAGCACAGCTGGTATTTTCACTGTGTTCCTACAGATTTAACGTCTGCAAATATAAATATCACAGCGTATGGTGTATCGTGAATATGTCCTGTATTGTGATATTATATTTTTGCCTTGTCTGCCTTGACTTGAAACAGCACACTCAGAGATGCTCATCTTAATTAAAGTGCTCTGAGGAATCAATACAGGGTCAGCACTGGTCGGTGGTCAAGGTTTCAATGTGGTATTGGAAAAGAAAAAGTAGAGCCAACTTTAGAAAACAGATAAATTTATTCTGGCCGAAATAATGAGCGGATGAGCGAATACCACCCTAATCCATCCCAGGATTCCAGAGTGCGTACGCACTTTCATACCTCTATGAGAAAAACTAGTCATTAGCACACAATATGAGTAGGGCTGTCGCCATAAAGGCCTGTTTGTGCTCAACATTGAACACGGATGTGGATACGGATGAGACGGAGCAGGCTCACTGACAATTGTGGCGGCAGTGTAGCCAGAAGCTCAAGCGAGATGTTTAATGGCCTCACAGATCATCAGAATCCACAATGCTGAATCTTTCATCTGTTGTTGTACGTACGCTAGCATGACATCCTCCACTGCTGCCATGCAGTCAAGAAACCGTGCATGTACTGCTTAACAACCAAAACAACACATGGAAGTATGTGGGCAGTGACGGTTACACTGTGATGCATTCACGTGCATTATATAAACGAGCTGAAAGAAGAACCAGTAGGTTTAATATTTGTGCTAAAGATGTCTGGGGGTATCGGCTAACTGAGTTTAACGCATTTTGAGTTATCTGAGTAACCTTTAATACTGTAATGAGTCAAAAGTCCTGCCTTTAAGAAGCCTGTGTACCCCTTATACCCACTCATTGTTTTGTGGATGTGGTCACGTCCCAGCCCTGGTTTAATAAGCCCAGTTCTGTTTAAACACAGACGTCTGAAGTATTTGATACCTGTAACAGACAGGCCTGTTAGCTGTCTACTGAGCTGTTTGTCCTGGATAGAATTTAGTAAAACCTTAAATTCCTCCACACTTTTACTTCCATACACATATTTTGTAGCATCAGACACTTATCACCAGAAGAATAGATGCACCCAGAAGGACGTGTGGGAATGCAGTGCTATTGGGAAGGAAGATAAAGGTTACCATTAACAATAAATACTGATATGGGTGATATTTACTGAGCTACACATACAGAAGTAGTGTCTCAGTATGGTGGTACCGTGTTTGCTAACTCAACATGCCGGACGTTTGAGCATGGAGTTGTAAAAAGTCCTAATGGTCTCCTGTGATAATCCTCCCATTCTCCTCCCATTCTCACACTGTTCCTGCAGATGTTGTGGTTGGGGTGAGGTGGAGTGACACCAGGCCTTCTGGACGTGTGACAACAAACCATTCATCTTGCCACTAATCACGGTGTAACACACTCAGTAGTTTGGTGAAGGGTCCCAGGGAGGGAGATGCAACAGGGGGGTTAGCTGCTTCCCCCGACCTCCACCAAGAAATCCAGGCGAGACACAGCCGTTCGGAGTACTGGACCATTTATTGGGCAGAGGAGCACCCACACCTCATGGTTACAATCCCAGATAGCACTGCAGCAGAACATACAGGTTACAAAAACCCCGGTAACCATTCTGCGTGCTGTACTTATATGACCGTTAGCTTTGTACTCCCTCTCTCACTCACAACATACATGCGCTCAATGCCGGCACTTAAAGTGACCGTTACAACGGCACCCCCACACATGGATTCAATGGTCGTCTCCACCAGGACAAAAGTGGGACTTGCCACTGAAGAAGACCTGCTGCCATTCTGAGTCACTCCATGACAGTCAGGCGCGACACCATTGCTGTCGTAAAGGTCTGTGTGCATGTAGCCATGTGCTGTGCAGCCGTCTGCCAATGGTGCTGGCCCTAACAGGATGACCCATGGAGGACGTCACTGCACGCTGAAGGTCCACAGTTGTGGCTGCTGGGTCAGTCAGGTACAGCGATATGTCACATGACTCATTTGCATGTCTCACAATGTCACACCTACCCACCAAGTTTCACTCCTCTCGGTTGATTCCCTCTGGGTGCAGCTATCTGAGCAGCTATTCTTTTGACCATGAGTGTAGTTTTACCTCATAGGCATAAAGCTGACCATTTTCCACATAAATGGCTTACTGAAATCTTTAGCTGACTTAGGTGCTAATAGTTCTCACTTGCAGCGAATCTGCTAAACACGGCCTATTATGACCAGTGTGTTGTCTGATTTACCAAGAACATACATTTAACCAATCATTTCATTATTTAATCGAGGATTTGGTGGAGCACTCACAACAGGCTGAATACATGTGGTCAAAAAGAGGCGTGCCAGTTGTTAGGCTACTTGAGTAGAGCCCCAAACTGTGAATATGAGAATATGACTGACATAGTAACCACAGGGCCAAAAGGAAATGATATAATAGTGCAAGTGCATGTAAAACTTCACTACGAGCTAGCTCCTGCTCTCAGGACCCGAACAAACTCCTGTCACTATCTGCTGATGACAAGCTGCACAAGTTTCACTGTGACTATGCTCCACACTTCAAAAGAGAGGGAAAGCTTTTCCCAGCTAAACATACCGTATACTGAAACGAAGCAACGCTCGACAAACAGAGCCCCTCCTAGTCTTGAAGGCCCAAGTCATGACCCTACAAACACAACTGAAAACATGCTGCAGAGGCTCTAAGCCAAAAAAAGCCATGCTGGCATGTGTGCACGACCGAAAAGCCAGCCGTAGAGGTCTCCTACTAAAGGAACACACGTTCACACACATCCACAGTCACCAAGTAACGCAAGCTCATGCGCACAAAGGGACATCTAACCCTCTTAGTTTCTTCAGGAAGTGAAACAGACACCCTTAACCATCATTAAGGAAATATTCCACAAAGTCTGGGGTTCATATGCCTGGACATATCAGCTTTATTATTTTTGGCTCGTGGAAATGAACCGCTCTGCGCAGACCCTTAGTCAAACAGACTTCAACCCGGCTACCTCTGCCAAAACATGCACGGCACAGTGTCGCAGGGAAAAAAAAACATAATGCAAGAAAATTATATTCCTAAAATAATCACGCTGTGTGGAAAGACTTCTGCAGGGCCAGGCTGTTTTTCAGGGAAAGGGGAATCGGTGCAGGGAGGTCTGCCTCCATAATAGTTGGGCACATAACATGGCGCATGAATCAAATTCCAGGACCACGATGGGAGTTGTGAAAATATCTTTTTGTGTGGTCGTATACGGATGTATTGTATTTCCAGGTACATGTTATGTATTTCTCTGTACAGTGTTATTAGATTAAATATTAGATTTGCAGATACTATGTTTGTAACTGTAGCTGCATGCTGCGTTCATCACTGTAGCTGAATTAAATTCAGCTATTTGAATTTAAATTCAGCAAATTGCTGAATGTCAGCAATTTGAATGGATATTAAAATACACATTTTGGGCTAAAATTCTCTAAAAAATGATCATAAAACAATGTTTTAGTCATCAGGCAGCACATTTAGATAATCCTAATTTTAACAAATTCATATAGTCACTTCATGTAATCATATAAACACGTCCTCTACAGAGAGCAGTTTTTGTGAATAATTTCTATTTACTGTATCGAACACTTCTGCACACGTCACATCTTTTGTTTTTCTCTCAAAAAGTTTGTCAGTAAAGTCAGTAAATATAAACATCAGCTGCACATTAAAATGCCAGAATGATGTCCTCTGTAGAGGAGGTTAACTAGGCATGCAACGAGGGGGCGTGAAATTGTGATATTGCCAAGCAAAACTGTGACATTGTGCATCGAGGAGGTGTGACAATGAATGGTTTAATACAGATTACACACAGGATAAGGTTTTCACGCGATCAGCACCGATCAGCACCTGATACCAGCACTCCTCCTGCCTGCCCGCTCCAGTGTTATTAGAACCACACAGGCACAGTCCCCTTAGTCAAGTTTACAATACCCACCTAGTAAAGTTTGTATCTGTCCTAGCTTTAAAGAGATGTAGAAATCAACAGGCTCTCAGTAACGTATCGACAACACAATCAATGATGTAGCAGCAGCAAAGCATCAGAATGCATTCAGTAAATGATGATTAGGGCTTAGATTAGGGTTATGGGTTAGAATTCGGTTTTGGGTTTCCATTAAGGTTAAAGTTGGGTATAGGGCCAGGTGAGGGTTGGGTATAGGGCCAGGTGAGGGTTGGGTATAGGGCCAGGTGAGGGTTGGGATAAGAGACAGGGTTAGGGTCTGGGATTAAAACAGAGTTAGGATTGGGGCCAGAGTTAGAGTTGGGATTAGGGCCAGAGTTAGAGTTGGGATTAGGGACAGAGTTAGAGTTGGGATTAGGGCCAGAGTTAGAGTTGGGATTAGGGCCAGAGTTAGAGTTGGGATTAGGGACAGAGTTAGAGTTGGGATTAGGGCCAGAGTTAGAGTTGGGATTAGGGCCAGAGTTAGAGTTGGGATTAGGGCCAGAGTTAGAGTTGGGATTAGGGCCAGAGTTAGAGTTGGGATTAGGGCCAGAGTTAGAGTTAGGGTTAGGGCCAGGGTTAGAGTTGGGATTAGGGCCAGAGTTAGAGCTGGGATTAGGGGCAAGTGAGGGTTAGGATTTGGGTGCAGTCTGGTAAAATTAGGTATTGATTATTAGACATATATAGACATGGTTGGTGTAGCTCAGCAGATACCACCACATGTGGGAGACTGGGGTTCGAATCCCGGTTGGGATTAGGGCCACCAATAAGAGTTAGGGTGAGGGACTCCTAGGACCACACTGGGTATATGAGTAACCTTGTAAGTCAGTCTGGATAAAAACATCAGCTGAATGTAATTTAGAAATCTACTTCCCGTAACACATCATTACTTAGTGTAACATATACACAGTAGGTATGTCCTTCAGCGTATTTAGATGCTTCACTATTGCTACTCCACCGATATGTTGTTGATGTACTGATAAGAATTTCATATCTTAATACATGTAATACCATGTGTATTACAAAGACCATTATACATGACATAAGCAGACTATTAAATATGCATCACTAAATGGTGATATCGCAAAGCAAAACTGTGATGTGCATCATAGAGGTGAATCTATGCTCTGAGTAAACACTGAGGTGTTTAAACGATCAGTACCACTCAACCCCTCGCTCCAGTACTCCTCCTGTCTCCCAGCTGTAGAGTCATTGGAAAGAATAAACGATGGCAAGGAGGCCCATAGGAGTACTGCAGGCTCTATACCACGGGTATAATTAACAATTATTAAATATACCACTAAAGATAACACTACAACTGAAAATCAATAACACTATAATAATCAATATACTGCCTCAATTATTGTACAGCTCACTTTTACCATTCATAATAAACTATCAATACACTGTCCATCAATACCATGTCCATAATTTGGTATGATGTCGCCACAGAAAACTTCGCAATAATATACTATGGAAATTTTTTACCACCACTACAAAATATCAGTGTCACTGTTCAGAGGTACAGACAACGATTGTGTTTATGGGCACTTAATAATTTTATATTAATCAGATTTCTGTAGTTATTTAAAGTCTTTATATAAACAGCATACGCCAAATTCTAAAATCAGATTAAGGCCTACTAATCTGATTAAGGAATCTGATACAGAGAGCTGGACTTAGGCTCAGTAATCAGATTTCTCAGCACATGTAGACTCTTCCCCTGATTTCTTTCAGCCTGCACACACGCAAGCAGCACTTAACTGCAACAGAGCACCTTTGGAGTGACGCTGCAACCCACTACATGCTCCATTAGACGATAGATTTAAATATTCTTCATCTATTAAATGGTGTATGTTTATGTTTTCTGCTAATTTGATTTAAACTAAATTGGAGTGTGACGCTTTAGGATGTAGCTGCATACAAATCCACTCAGTCCACACAGCCAACAGTGCAGTATTATACTAGGAGTTACAGATGATTAACTACCAAAGCTGGACAGCAAATATGTCAGTATTATTACATTATTAAGTATAAACACAAAAATCCAGATTTAAAAAATGGCACTACATGGAGCATCACCGTCCACTACTGCTACAGGCCTGTGCTGACAGTTGCACCATTTAAGGTGGAATGGGATATCCAAATAACAAGAAAAGGCAAGTTGTCTTTGGGGACTATTTTGCCTTACAGCACCCTGTGCTTGTATCCCTCCGCCATTACATAGAGCATAACAAAGTATAACATAACAGTATAATATAATGTAAATGCACAAATGCAAACAAATCCACACAGCCAATAGTGCAGTATCACACCAGGACTTACATCTGACCAACTACCCAAAGCTAGACAGCAAATATGCCAGTATTACTACAAAGTATAAACACAAACATCCAGACTTAAAAACGGCACTACATGGAGCATCAGTGTCCACTACTGCGACAGGCCTGTGTTAACAGCTGTACCATTTAAGGTGGAATGGAGAAGAAAAGAAAAAGCATAACAAAGTATAAAAGCATGGTATATCTGAATATAACTGCACGAATGCAATCAAATCCACTCAGTATCAACAGTACTATACCATGCAGTACCATACTGGACTTACATCTGATCAACTATCCAAAACTAGAAAGCAAATATGCCAGCATTACTACCAAGTATGAGAACAACAATCCAGATTTTTAAAAATGCCACTACCTGGAGCATCCCCGTCTACTACTTTTACAGGCCTGTGAGGTGTTTTATTGCACAATGCACCACAATAAAACCTCTAAACGCTGAGCATCCAGTGGCCTGGCGGGCAGGCTGCAGGAGTGACACTGTTCAGCATCTGTCCGCGGGGACTCTCCCAGAGCGCAGAGAGATGCACGAGCCCCGAGCGGAATAAAAGTTAGGGCCACTTAACTTTTCCTCTTTCAGTCTCGCGCCATCCTTTGAAGTCATCCCCAACGCCACGAGTCGCTCCTATTCCTTCTTTTCCATCCTTATCTTTTACTTGTCACCAAAAACTTAAAACGACTGCATTTTCACAAAGAGGCAAAAAAAAAAAAAAAAAAGTACAGAACAAAAAAAGGGTTCCCCCCCAAAAGGTTCCCCCTTAACTCACTCACTCACTCTCTCACTCCCTCGCCCTCTGTTCAGCCTCTCCCACATTCTCAGACAGTTTTATTAGAAAAAAAATCAGACAAAAGGAAAACAAAAATGGCAGCCTGTCTTATTTTTATAAGGACAAGACGCCATATTCTGCAGATCCCAAATTTTGCACGGGCGAGAAAAAAGACGAGGGCTTGCCGAGAAGGAGAGGAGCCGTTATGGTGCAGATAAAAGACGATCTGCATGAAGAGGAGGAATGATTGTTTACTTAGATCCGCAGGTTTGAATAGCCCGGCGAGAAGAGAGAGGGAGGAAAAAAAAAAGAGAGAGTGAAAAAAACGCCGAGACTTCCTACAACAATCATGCCGTAGAAAACAGCAGCAGCACCGCGTCGCGTCGGGGACCAGCAGCCAGGCTGCCTCAGCCTTTCCGGCTAAACCCCCAGCGCGCAGCGGCACGAGAGCGGCCACGCAGCCCTCTCCGTCCCCGCCAGGCCTGCTCCAAACCTGGGCTTCAGAATTTTTTTATTTGGGGTTCATTTTGAACTTTTTGCTCACTCGGCTGACTGGTGGGAACTCCGCACAATGCATTAGCTTGCATGCTAAAAAAAAATAATTAAATAAATAAATAATAAAAAAAAAACAAGAAGAAGAAACGACGACAAAAAGAATACATACCCGGACCTGTCGAGTCTTCAGAAAGCTGATTTTTCTGTGGTAATTTTTTTTGTGTGGGGGGGCGGTAAAATAAAAGCTTTAAGATGTTCTTCCAGCCTGCCTTCAGAGCCAGTTCAGACCTTCCGGGTCGCCTAGTGTTCACTTCTGGGTGCTGCAGGCTGGGATCGCTTCACATCTGCACACGCACACACATACAAAAATACCCACGAGCCGAGCGAGTTAGCTGCTTATTCGAATTCTCCGTTCCACCTTAAATGGTGCAGCAGTTACATTCTGGCGCCTCAGGTGCCAGAATGTAACTGCTGCACCATTTAAGGTGGAACGGGGAATTCGAGTGAGAAGCTGGGCGAATGAGGGAGCCTAGCCTCTATTGTTGTGTGTGGTTACGACGTCGAGCTTGTAACAATAAAATAACCCTTAGAACCCCACTTTTTCTGGTGCTATACAGAACCATGTACAACATCAATCCACAGAGCCATTTCACCAGGTGGTCCTACTCTATACAGACCCTGAGAACCGCCTAAGCTACCACCGTGTGCCATGGACCTTATTCAGATGTGTACATCTTTCCCACCTATGTCCCGTATTCATCTCAAAGGGGAATTCCACCAAAATTCTGTTTTCAAAATTTCAATAGAATAACCAATAGAGCCCCAATTTTCCGGGTCCTATTCAGAACCATACACAATTTTAATCTGGAGACCGATTTCACCTTGCAAAGGAGCAAGCAGGTGGTTCTACTGTTAATGGAGCCATCGTCTTAGTACAGAACCCTTGAGAACCGTCTTTTACCCTGTTGCTGTCTGATTCAGATGTGTTCATCTTTCCCACCTACCTTAAAGGGGAATTCCACCAATTTTTTATTTTCAAAATTTGTGCTGAACGGAGTCACTGAGTGAGAACAGTTTGACAGGAAATGGTTCATTGTAGACCAACGTGCAGGTTACTTTACGGTGGAACCAGGTGTCACTGTGTCTACAGCACAAATACAGCCACTTTATCTTTTATCCAGAACCATGTCTACTGAGTTTATGTATGTAGTGTCGATGATGGTTAAATACACTCATCATCAAAAGAATAGCTGCACCCAGAAGGAAGTGTGGAAAAGGCAATCCTATGGGAAGAAAGATAAAGGTTACCAGGAACAATTAATGATGATAAATTTAGATTTATATGGGTAATATTTATTGAGCTACACATACAGAGGTAGTGTCTCTCAGTATGGTGTTAGGCTGCCATGTTTGCTAACGCAACATGCTAGACGTCTCGGCCTGGAGTTGTAGAGATTCGTAACGGTCCCCTGTGATAACCCATCCCCTGCAGCTGGATGATTCTCACGCAGTTCCTGCAGATTGTGTGGTAGGGGTGGAGGTGTAGTGACTCCAGGCCTTCTGGATGTGTGACACGTGACAACAGACCGTTTATCTTGGTGCTGACCATAGTGCCTCCACACACTGATTAGTTGGTCATCTCCACCAAGACAAAAGCAGGGCTCATCACTGGAGATGACCCGCTGCCATTCCAAATCACTCCACAACAGTCTGGCACGACACCATTGCAGTCTTTGGTGATGTTGATGTAGTGTTAGGAGATGTGGTCAATGGTCTGTGTGCATGTGGTCCTGCGTTGTGCAGTCGTCTGCCAGTGGTGCTGGCACTAACAAGATGACTCATAAAGGGCAACACCGCTCGCTGAATGTCCGGAATTGTGGCAGTTGGGTCACTCCACGCATGTCAATTAGTCGTTTATCGTTCTTCGTGGTTCTTGCAAGTCTACCAGATCCTTCATGTTGCTGGTGTGTCCCTTCTAACATCCACTGCCTCCATCAGTGTGCTATGGTAGTATCTGCACAACCAGTATGGCACACGTTACACAAATAAGACCATCTTCCCAGAGCCCTCCAGTGCGACTCCTCGTGAAGTCTTCCAACTGCTTCTACCGCTTTTGAACTGTACTATGAGGCACACATCACTTACAAAGGATGCTACCAACACAACAACATGAGTCAGAATGAAAGGCACACGCAACAGGGTGAGCTTGTTCTTGCTTGAGCTTTGTCTTTGCTTGTCTCATGATGTCGGTGATTTCCTGTGAGGGAGCTTTGGGAGGCATTAAGCTCCTCAGACGTCTGGTCCCCATCACTACCACAGTGGACAATTCTGACTCTGAACAAGGGTTAATAGATAATAAGGTTAAAATAATAGAATGGTGGGATTCCCCTTCAGGCAAAGACCCTCAGTGTACTTTCAAGCAGGCGTGTGGAACTGAGAGCCCAGCCCACGATGGTGATTTCCCTGATCTAGCACACCAGCTACACCTTTTAATTAGACGATGAGTTGACTCAGGTGTGCTTGAGCAGGAACTTCACAAAACCGTGCTGGAATCCGGCCCCCCAAGAGAGGAGTTTCCCACCTCCGTTTTAGAAGCAGCATTGTTATTATTGTTATTAAGCACAGCCAAGTCGTTTCCGACCCCTGCCGAGCAAGCATATGGATAGGGTTTCTCTTCTTTGGACTTTTGGGCCTTTGGTCTTTAGAATGGCTGATTCTTGATCCATCCATCTAGTGGTGGTGGGTCCTCTTCCTCTTTTACCAAGAACTGTTCTTAGAGTATAACCAGGAATATCTCCTTCCAGTAAGAGGTGAGGGTTGATTTGTTTAAGGCTTCAATCCTTCTTTGCCTTCTAAGGTTCTCTCAAAAGTCACTCTCAGCACCATGTCATGTTCATGTCTTGTTTCTTTGTCCAGTTTTCAGGTCCATGAAGAACACAGCCTGGATGATTCTGATTTTGTTTGTGAAGACCTCTACATTCATGCTAGGGATGCACCATATATTGTTTCAGCATTGGAATCGCTATGTGCGCATGTGCGATGCCCAGATCGCAGGTTGTGTAATGCCTAGTGAGTTAAATGCTATGAATCATGTCCTGCTACAACAGGTCCTTGAGGCTTTTTGGGTAGACAGAGAGTACTCGAAGCGCTCACCAGCTACTGTGTTTTGTGCAGTGAGCAATAAGATCCAGTAGGGCAAAAGATTCAAAAGTGTTAAAGTCATTTCTCTTCTTTTTATTATTTTTAATATGTTATTTATTCTTATGTTTATTAGTTTTACACTGAATAATGCTTTTAAATAATACTGTTCAGGTCATCTGATAAAAATTCAGGAACAATATTTTATATTTCGCAATATACTGAAGCAATATACTGCATGTCAGTTTTTGCCAATACCGTGCAGAGCTAATTCATGCCTCATCTTTGCTCTCGAGTGCCAATCATAACAGTCATGATTTTGCTTCATCATCTTTACTGTTGTCAGAACCTTAGTCTACTTCATGTTCAACTTAAGTCCCATCTCTTTACTTTGTTCTTTAACTGTCCTTTGAGGGGTTTTAGATAGATAGATAGATAGATAGATAGATAGATAGATAGGAAGACCATGTCCGAAGCCCCCTCTTCTTTTAATCGAACATCCTAGGTTCTGTCCAAGGCATTTCACAAAGTTCTCATATCCCACCTCCATCCAGCCTCCTCCCTGTTGCTCAGTACTATCTCAGTCCACCCTCTGGGGTCAGACCTTCTAGCTCAAAGCAGAAGCAGCCCAGTGCAAGTTCTCCTAGTGTTCTTCCCTCCAACAATCGTCTACATGGTCGTCAATGTTCTCATTCTGTCAACATCTGCTGAAAGCTTGATCATGATGCTGAATAAACACTATGGCTTTATAAATAACTCTGTAAAGAACCCAAGAGATCTCCATATAAGGTAAAGGTTCTGTTAAGTTCTCTTTACCCTGTAACCGCACGTCCAGGCCATCTTTTATTAAGAGTGCACTCTGGACCTACAGGGCAGACAGGCCTTTTGTCTCCAGTGTTCACATCTCAACAGAAGATGGCAGCATTTGCAAACGTTCCGACTGCTCCACTGCTCCACAGTACCTGAACGACTTCCAATAGGGGACTTTAAACACTAAAGCCCGCCCAGGTATCAGGTGTACACTCTGATGCTAATGGCTCAGTGTCAAACGAGTAGCTGAATTCTGCAATCTCAGTTAAACTGCAGCTTTAGCAGCACACAGGCATTAGCATGAACAACAGCAGGGCACAACTGTTGGTTCTCACCCCCCACTGGAAGCAGTAGAACCAGTTTCTGTATATGAGGCAAACACAGACACACCCTTGCCTCAGCCACGTGCTCACTCACCGAGCTCAGGTAAAACATAAAGCAGAGGTGGTGGGGGGGGCAACCTGTATAGACACGTCCCACATGGGGAGGGCTAAGAGAACACAAATACAAGGATGAGCCCTTGTCTGCTCACATTGTAAAGGTGGCTGCTCTGGATTTCTCAGGTAAGGCTGCTTTTCTTCCCCCCTCCGTTAAACTCTCCTTTCTTTTTTTAAAGTCGTGAGTCAGCTTTCTCACCTGGTACATGGGCTCCTGGTCAAAAGCCACATGCCACCCAAAACCTCCAGCCATGCAGAACTGCAGGCATAGCGAGTCTGCTGGAGCTCCATTAGATCCAGTGAGTCAACCCGTGCTTGGACCCGGTAATTATAGCCTACATTCTGTTTCAGGCTAAATGTACTCAGACTTCAAAACCCCTTCTAAAACGAGGATTACATAGGCCCATCTTAACTACCGATGCCAAGGCTGGGTCATTTTGATTCTGGTTCCTCTTTGTTTTGCTCATGCTCTGAATAATTTGCCAATTTGTGTTGGCAAGCATTTCTAGCTCAACAAATCAGCCTTGATTTTAACAGGCCTACTGTGTCTGTTACCAAGTTACCATGTACCAGTACTCTCACCGGTTACTCATGTTACTTAGTAAGCATTTCTACTATTCAGAATGTGCAACAGTCTCTCATATTTGGCCATAAGTGCTGGCCATAGTGAAGACAGGTGCAACGGTCAGTAGATTACTGCATGGGCTACACCAAATCTCCGGTTCAACCAGAATCCATTTATGTCAGTGATGCTGAACTCTTGCACTGTTTTATCATTCTGAGCTGTTATATAAATAAGTTAATAAGTTACAGGTTATGTTTGAGTTTCTATAAGTTAAGAGTACTCATTTGCATGGCCACGCGTCATAACGTTTTCCATTGTGAGCATATGGGTGGTGTTTGTTTTCTCTGTTTGGGCCTTCGGTCTTCTGAATGATTTCTGGTTCATGATTGCACCTATCCATCTTGTTGCTGGTGGATCCTCTTCCGCTTTTAGCTAGAACTTTTCCCAAGCATAACAGTCTTCCCAGCATAGAATGTGATTAATTGGTTAAGGGATCCTTTCTTTTGCTTTCTTTGCCATCCAAGGTTCTCCTAAAAGCCATCATCAGCACCAAAATCCATGGCGCCTCACCAGACTTTCACATCCATAAAGACCCACAGAGAAGACCACTGATTTTGTTTGTGGAAACCTCGGCATTCGCCCTCCCTCTGTGTTCATTCTTTAAACCTGGGATGCCCAAACCTATATCTTGGAATTGTAAAGCATACATTATGTAGCACAAAAACAAGTTCTTTCAACTGGGGGCAGGCCTAAAGTAACTTTCTGGTGGGCCAAATGTAGTGTACCAACTTTGGCAGGCCACACTTTGGGGACGCCAGCTCTAGGGGTCCACATGTGGGTCCAGTCATGCCTTCCTCACTCTTAAATACACACCTCACATGTTAGCTTGATGGTAGTTACTGGACTGAAAGACGTTTGACACATTTAGATTGAGCAAATCTTTTCCATTGTGTACTGAAATCCTTTCTGAGCTGTTGCCCAAATGAAATATGGAGCAGCGGCCTGAAAACCCGATTGGCACATTGTGTTCTTGTGAATCAAAATTGCACGTCATGCGATCATGCAAGCACAAACGGATTTACATTCCATTCCTTGGGGAAAAAAATCGCCACCTTAGGCTATAAAACAAGTGCAGCTATGCAAAACCTCAGTTAGTCAGAGTTAACCCAGGTACTCAATAAACCATTATCAGTATTAATAACACTAAAACTCACTTCATTTCCTGCTGCTAATAGTTTTCACCCATTGAATGGCTTGATGACAATTTCATATGGCTACCACATCTTTACGTTCCTGACATTTCCTGGTTTTCCATTGTGCTACTGGTGTGTACCCTGACACATTTGTTTTCACATGTAAACCAGAAGCACCACCTATTTTTTCTCTGGGTGTGTGGACCTGATTTGTTTGGGAAATCCACCAATGGAATTTGCATTTATTTCTTTTTGATTGACTCATTATTCATACTGCACTGCTTTTATTTCCTTAACAGTATGAACAGAAATGTTTACCACTCAGACGCTCAACAACTGGTTTATAGTTGAGCATGTGCTAAATCCAGCTGTGATACTGGTCTTAAGGACCCCAGCAGTCTGACTAGGGCTGAGCAATATGACAGTATTCAGCATTATTGTGGTGAACTGTATCACAGTATATCACAATAAGCTCCTCTGAGTACATTGTGGGTTGATATGGGCAGTCTTATAAAAAATCTATGGAGGGGAATTAGCACCACACTGAACTTCCTTGAACATTAAATCACTACAGTGTACAAATGTGAAATGCAATGCACACGTGGCATCGCTTTCCCATAATAACACACTGAGTTTGGGCCAAAACGGAAACGAAACCTCTATTAAATTGATTGTACGTTGCTTGAGCTCTTTACTGGATAACCAAATACAGGAGGATTGACACATACAAGCCAATATGCTCTGATAGCAATAGCATGTGGACCATCGTTGGCCCACTAATGGCAGTCCACTAGTGTTTGGCTCAGTGTTTTTGGGAACCCCGTCAGTGGTTAAGCAGAGTATCAGACAAAATGCCATTTTTTTTCCACTTACAGTTCCATTCACATATTTAATCTTTATATAATAAGTCTTTCTGATGTTTATTATCTTCAAGTGTTTGTTTCAAATTCTCATCTAAAGCTTTTTATATCAGGCCGAATGCTTAATATGCTTTTCCCCTAACATCTGTCTTAGTCCAAAAAGATAAAAGTCTGTGTGCTTTAAAATCAGCTTTAGAAGAATAAAAAACTAATCTTGTGTATAGGACTGTTATCTGGGTGGTCCGAGGGTGGACCAACAGTGGCAAACAATCAACGGGGTGCTGACCGGATTAACCCAGCGGACCAATACATGATGAGCTCATGAAAGTAAACGAACAGGAAGCTGAAATTACAGAGAGACTTATTCACATGACTGATTACTTATAACCAGTCCCTGTCCACAGGCCAGTCAAACAGTGTATCACATACCGAGAACCACTCTTCCACTGTAAGAAAACCTGGTTTTAGCCCATGCAGATTTAACACCTAACAATTACCTGGCAAACACCCTGAGCACTGCTGCACATGGGGACGGGGGGATGAACATGGGACAACAAACCGAACAAGGAGACAAACATGCCTGAATGGAAAGCAATTGATCTGTCCCATTGCTTTAACATGGCTGGATCTGTTAACAGAAAAACACATTTAATAGAATCAAACACTGAACTCGATTAAACACCATTAAATACAAACGGTCAGATTACGAGTACTACGTTTCCCCGTGTGGAGCTTTAGACGTGCAGTACAGTCACTGTATTTCAGTCCAGTCACATTCATGCCACAGTGAAATGTAATCACTGTCCAATCACAGCTCTCTACCAAATCTGAGGCATGGCTGAGAAACCAGTCCGAAGTAATCGCTCGCAGCTGCAACTTGATCCAGAGAAATGTTCTTTTGTGACAGAGTGAAAGAGGAAATACACACTTTAATTCTAGAGGATGGTGCAGTGGAGTGGCCTTCCGATCTTCACAGTCAGCGGTGAAGACGTTCCCTTTCAACTAGTCCAACCTACAACAGCTCCAGACTCCACATGAGCAGTGATGCCCTCCATGAGTCATCCTGTTAGTGCCAGCACCATTAGTGGATGGCTGCACAATGCAGGACGACATGTACACAGACCGTTACAACGACTGCCCTTAACACCACGTCAACGTCACTGCAATGGTTAATTGTTCTATGTTGTGGCTATGTTCTGCCTGGCAGCCCAAATCAGATTTTAGGCATATCCAGACTGAATCTGTATTAATTGTCTAGGCAGCAAAAGTTCAGTTAATCCAAATTAGATCCAAACCACGTTTAAAAATGGTTTAAAATGTGATTGCAGATGCGTCTCAGCCTGGACGCTCTGACTGGGCGTCAAACGGATTTCACGTTTGCATCATTTGCAACATGACAAACAACAATGATGATGCCAAATCCAGAATGACGGAAGTGCTGGGATTCAAGAAGGAAGAAGATGCACCTCTGTCTCTCCTGCTTCTGCATATAAAAGCCATGTCAGTGTGGCTACGTACCACAGCCGCATATGCGGAGAGGTGGGGGATGTTCGGACACACAGATCCGATCTGATCACCTGCAAACAACAGTGAGGACAGAAAAGACTGGCTTTAAGAAACAAATCGGATTTGCCTGCAGTCTGAACGCAGCCTAAAGGAAGTGTTCACCTTTGTGTATTTACTGCACAGTTTTAACAGACTTAGATAAACTAATAATTAATATAAAACTAATAAACTAATAATTCATCAGGAGCGCATAAAAGTAAACGAATGAGAAGCTGATATGACAGAGTGGGACTAATGACCGATTCCAAACAGAGGACCAGTCCCTGTATGGAAAACCAGTTCCTCACTGGTCAGACAGACAGTGTACCCCAAGCAGTCTCTCACTGCTGGGGGAAAAGCTAGTTTTAGTCCGGCCCAAGCTGATACAACACTTCAAAATGAGCTGGCAAACATCCTGAGCAACACTGCATATGGGAAAAGGGGGCACATGGGAAACCCTGACAAGACAAGACGCACAGAGACAACCAGAGCAAGTTAACCGCTGTGCTTCATTCACACAATTAAACAGGAAATAAACCAAAACCAACTAAACACAGCTTACTCTGCCTTAACACAGCCTGCTGTGTGCCTCTCTCTCTTCCCACCGATACGCCCCCACCCCCTTTACAGCACAGCCACCAGGGTCAAAGTCTTCCCCGCCGACTGTGAGGATCTGACCCGTGCTCTAAAAAGCCTTTCAACTCTGAAAAGCACACAGTCATCTATAATTGCGCCATCCTCTAATTAGAGTGGGTACTTCCTCCTTTACTCTCCTGTGAAAGCACATTTTTATCTGGACGCAGCTGTGAGCGATTACTTCGGCCTGGTTTCTCAGCCACACCCCACATTCAGTAGAGGACTGTGATTGGACAAATCACACAAATTGACACAAATTCTGCACTACTTAGACTGGAATACATTGACTGTACTGTGATTCGCTAAGGCATGTTCATAGCACCACACAGGGAAACGTAGCACTCATGAGCTGATTGCCTTTCAGGGTGGTACGTATTCAGACCCATGTTCACAATGGGCAGCGTTTCTTTCCCCTCAAATATGTACTGTTTTCTGTTATAGGCCAAGCGACCTAAATCAGTGCAATGGATCCTTAACTCTCCATGTAGGCACGTTTTCCCGTCTCTGGGCATTGCGTTTAACTTGTTTACCGTAATGACTCCATGTCAATGAGGCATACATCATTTGGAAATCAGTACAGCTGAGATTAATTTCATTTCTACTGCACAAACTACAGCACGCAGACCGTTACGACGATGGCCCTTAACACCATGTCAATGCCACCAGACTACAATGGTGTCGTGCAAGGCTGTCATGAAGTGACTCGGAATGGCAGCGGGCCATCTTCAGTAACGAGAACCACCTTTGTCTTGGTGGAGACAACCAACAAATCCGTGTGTGAACGGTTTGTTGTCATGGGTTACACGTCCTGAAGGCCAGATTATCTTTACCAGGAACAATAAATGGCAACAAGCCGTTCATCTTGGCGCTGACCATGGTGCCACACGGATTCGTTGGTGGACTCCACCAAGACTCTCTACAGAGGATGACCCAGAGGATGGCCATTCAGAGTCACAGTCTTCCATTATGCCTTTGGAGTCTTTGGCGATGTTGCCGTCTGCCAATGGTCCTGGCAATAACAGGATGACTCATGGATGCCATCACTCCCTGTGGAATGTCTGCAGTCATGGCTGTTAGGTCTCCAAGCATGAAACTTGAATCATTCATGTGTCTTACGATGTCAAACCTGCCCACTGTGTTTCATTGCTGTCGGGTGATTCCTCCTGGGTACAATTAGTATTTCTGATGATGACGATGACGAGGATTTTGGTTCTGCTGTGCGTCTATGTTATTTATCTAACATATTGTTAAACTGTTAGTGCAGCCTTAGAAAGATAGCACTGTCATGTCACCATTTCTGGTAACTGTCAGGATGAATGCCGTGTTACAATAGCCCTGCTGGGAAAACAGCACAGAAGCTGGTCTGCTGGTTTATCTGGCTAGACAGCATGGTCATGCTGGTTCACTGATATACCAGCATGCAAAACACAACATACACAGGTTATTCATTCCTGCTGCTCTAGCAGGAAGCTTCTACCACATGCTAATTAATGGCGGTTACTCTACTTAGCCCCCATAACATTAAACAGAATGACATCTGTCATGGCGATTAATGGTAATATTAGTAAGACAGTGTAATACTGTATCACTGAATAGCTTCAGCCAGTAAGTCAGTAATATGTAGTAAGGTTCAAGTAGCAGTTGTTGATTCTTCCATTAATAATTGATACTCATGTGGGCCTTGTAGGGTCACAACACAGACTGTTTGTCACTCTGAACACTCTGCAGCTGATAAAGCAGTGCAGCATTGCTTTTGCTGGCGGTGCACTTCTCTCACATTTTAATTTGAGCTGCTGGCCTACAGAGTGATCACTCTGAGTGATCTGAGGCGGTATCCTCTCCGCCTGCTGTTATTTGTGTGAACGCTTATAACACAGGCACTTCCCTCTCACTCTCAGCCATCTTCAGTTATGGTAAGATAATAAAGATATTCTGTTATGGGGTATTACTGGTTAGCGGTTGTTGCTAAGCACTCTGGCCGTTTATGCAAATTATGAATGTATTACGGTTGCTTGGTTTGCATACCACAAGGAATCCCATTCATTATTCAGAATTCCATTAATGATTCAAAAGGTGTAACCCTTCGTAGTGATCTGATCTGAAACCGTTCACTGCTGACAGACTCAGACTTCTCCTTAGTGGTGGTGATGGTAACAGCGATGCCGGTATCACCCTGGTGAACTTAGACGAGTCTTCCGAGTTGGTATATGTAATGTTGAGAACAGTAGATAATAGTGGCACATAGTGGTGAAGTCTTTAGGGACTTTGGTTCCTTCACAGCTCCCAGAATCTACCTCTCTCCCTTAAACTGCTATATAGGCCCAAACCTTCTCCTACATAAAAACAAACATTAAAACCATGTACTCCTAAACAATCTTGTGCAGCAGCTTTTAGGAGCATTCCACACTCCGGCTGTTTGGCATCCACACCTTTGTTCTCAGACGTTTTGTCCTAAAGCTACAAAGGTAATGTAGCAAACCAGTTATGGAGGTTTAAGCCCTCTAGAAGCTAAGCAATGTCTACGGCTAGCAGACGGCATGTATGGAAATCAGTAAACTGTGAATTAGACTTGCAGAATTCTCACGTCCATCAATGTGTTAGAAACTACCAAGAACAGTAGGTTCTAGCAGGGCCTAGGATCCCAGTCACCACTGTAATGAACCAGTCTTGGTGTGACACCTCAATGAGCACGGATAACAGCTGTGATTTGAATTTGACATACACTGGTCAAGTTTACAAACTTGAAACCCCCCACCCCCTTTAGAGCCCCAGTCATTTTCCACCCCATGTAAACCCTATGTTTTCCATTAACCTACATCCACTGACCTGCATGTGCACACTCAGGGCAGACCCCCAAACTCTAATCAACAGCCACACTAACCCACACTCCTCTATGTGTGGTTTATTCATCCCTCGTTCCTCCTATAGCAACCACAGCCTAGCAGGAGAGGGAACCATGTAAGCTGCACAGACATGTCAGCAATAAGGGATGCTAATAACGTTCTACAGGGTTTATAGGGATTTCTATAAGACTCTGTGGTGGTCCTAAATAGAGCGTACCTTACAGTATACGGTCTAGGTAGTAATGTGGCGGCTTTGCACTCAAATCCCTGTATAAATACTGATGCTCGTCTGCGGTGTCTGAGCGAATGCAGTATACTGTAAACGAACCAGTTTCATTCATGTTCATGTTCTCCCCTCGAGCCCACCTCTCCCCCCCAAACTCATGTGCATAGACCTAGTATTATGGTGTACATTACCGTGTAATGGATACGGGGGTTTTTCTTTGGAAGTATCATTAACTGTGTGTTGACTAACCTCTGCATGATGTACCACCACAACAGCTGAGATGAAATAACCTCCACCTTGTGACGGCCTGACTCACCCGGTAATAAAGCAGAGCATCGGTTGAACGGCAGAGGCTCGTAACGGGAAAAACCTCTTTTGTGTTTCAACAAACAACATTGCTGTGTTCAGGGGGGTTCACTTAGTAACTAAGTCACTATATACCGCACGGTGTTTGCTACAGAGTGAACTGCCCGGGCTCTGACCACGGAATAACCAGGGCAACTGGCTAGGACAAGCTGCTACTGACACCCTTGACAAATATGGAACAATAGCCACTTTCCATTAGCAGGAAGTGGGCCGCCAGCCTGGGTCACTGCGAGAATACAGCTTCGCTCACACTTAACCAGCTTTCTGTTTGTAAACAGTTTCTATTCGTAGATATTGTTGGTATTCCTAAGTGATGCATCCGAGCTTCTTTCTGCTGGTTGGATTTGGGAATAGCTCCGTTTACAGTGTAGCCCATGTGCTACTGAATAATAATAATAATCTGGGAAGATCAGATCAGTCAAGACATGTTTGGCATCTGAGCCTTTGATCTCAGACGTTTTGTGTTGGAGCTACAAAGGTAGTCTAGCACGGGAGTTACGGAAGCTTAATTCTACAGAGGCAAACTTTAAGCCATGTCTATGTCTGGCAGACCGTATGTAGGGCAGGCAGTAAACTGTCTGACTTCATCACCAACTACCAAGAGCATTAGGTTCTAGCAGAACCCAGGACAAGCACCTGCAAGAATGCATCCTTCACAACAGCGAGATCTGAAACATCCAGTGCTGCCTGCATCAGGTTTACGCTATGATCCTGAAATACATGCTGTGTTTATAACACACTCCCTCGTCTGTGTGTATGTACTCAGGTGTAGAGATGGACGGCGTTCTGGAGGCCACAATCAGTTTGTGTGGATGCAAACTGCTGTGTAGCCTTCTCTATCTTCCTGCTTTCAAAGACTCCATGTCATCGGTCAGCCTCTGCTGCAGCTGCCTCTTACTCTTCACAGACATCTCCAGCACTGGTAAGCAGATATCAACAGAGTGCATGCTGCCGTCACATGTTCCTCGGATCGGTCCTATTTCCCACTTCTGAGGCTTCCGAGTGCTTTGTAGTTGTTTGCTAACGCTAACTACTCTTGTGCAAACAGAGGTCCCATCTATACACCAGCCTTATCGTTTGGAGATTGTGAGTTGATCCCCGGTGTTGCCATAGGCCAGTGTTTCGCAACCCCTCGTCGTGAAAGCACCCTGCCCTACACAGTCTTGTGAACTCCCAGCTTTAGCACACCTGCTGGCACTCTGAAAGGGCTTGTTAATGAGCTGATGAGTTGAATCAGGTGTGTTGAGAGCAGGGAAAGAGCTCAAAGGTGCAGTGCAGGGCGGCTCCGGGACCGGGGCTGGGAAACACTGCCACAGACATCCACAGCCAGGAGTCCAAGAGATCAGTCCAATAGTCCAGGAGGTGTCTGATATTCGATCTGGCTCCCTCTGTTGGGCTCACTCAGCGTGCCAACGTGGGGTCGGTTATACGGGTCCACACTTTGAATCCGAAGTTGAAAGTGTTATAGACCCTGCTCATAATCACAGATCGCTCCAGTAGGGTCCATCTGCTGAACCACAGTCCTGCGACTTTCGCCCCCAGACCTTCAGCTCCCTGCGCCTCAGCTCATACCTGCCACTGCACTTGGAGAGTGTAGGAGTGACCGGTGGATTGAACTTTTACTACACTGCTTTAATTGGATTAGATTAGATTACATTAGATTAGATTAGATTCATTCTATCAGAGAAACTCCATTTTTAGGAACCATCGTGGTTACTGGTTATAGTGGTAGAAATCTCTATTGATTAGCCCCGCCCCTCTCTCTTTGGCTCGACCCCACCACAAACTCCCTTTATTTTCACGATCACTTAGGCTGAGTCTAAAGTGGTCCCCTACTCCCTACCCAGTGCACTACATGGGTCTTAAAATATCAGCTCCGGTACCGGAACAGTGCACTTACACTCATCATCAAAAGAACAGTTGCACAAATAGTTGCACCCAGGAGGAATCAACCAGCAGGAATGAAATTTGGTGGGTGTGTCTGACATTGTTGACAGGTGGAGACATGCGAAATATTTAAGTCTCACGTTCGACTGCGCGACGCAGGACTACATGCGTCCACGCCGTTATAAAGACTGTACTTAACACCACGTCAGCTTCACCAAAGACTGCAGTGATGTCCTTCCAGACTGTCATGGAGTGACTCCGAATGGCAGTGGCATCTTCAGTGACAAGTCCCGCCCCGACTAACGAATCCATGTGTGGAGGCACCGTGGTCAGCACCAAGATGAGCGCTTTGTTGTAATGCGCCACACGTCCAGAAGCCCTATTATCACTCCACCTCCACCCCTACCGCACCATCTGCAGGAACTGTGTGAGGATGTTCAAGCTGCAGGGGATGGATTATCACAGGACACCATTAGGAACCTCTACAACTCCATGCTGAGACGTCTGCCATGTTGCATTAGCAAACATGGCGGCCTAACACCATACTGAGAGACACTAGTTCTACATTCTACAATCCCACACGTCCTTCAGGGTGCATCTAGCTATTCTTTTGATGATGACTGTATGTCTATTAAAGCCCTCTGAGGTTTAGCCACATGTACACAATACCCTACAGGATATATACTGTACTGCTGTTGTGTAGGAGTCCAAATTTCATAAACCCTACAGTGCGCTACAGAGAGAGTACGAGGTGTTTATGGCTTTGAGCCATAGTGATTAAGCGGTACTGAAAACATTATGCGCTGCCCCCCGGTGGCCTGCTTGTAATAAAGCGCAACGTATGGCAGCCAATAAGCCTCTTGACCACTGCGTAACATCGTATCCAAAACAGTGCAGTTGAGGTGCGGGTTTGAAAGTGTGCTGTGAGGCTCTGCAGGTGGAGCTTTTTGATTCCTCTGATTTTTAGTCTTTGGCCTCCCACATTACCAGCCAACCACAGAACTAGACACACTTTCAGATTACACTCACAAATCAGCATTCAGTCAAACCAACAGATTTTGCAGAACTGCTAATGGACAAACATGACATCAAAACTAACCTGGCAGATGAATTTAGCAATGTTACTGTATGACGTAGTACATCACTGCTGTTTCCATCTTTCTGATATATTTGTTGTTCTTTACTTCCTCACTCGCTCACTCGCTCACTCACTCACTCACTAACTCACTCACTCACTCTAAACCACTCACTTACTTCCTCACTCACTCACTCACTCACTCACTCTAAACCACTCACTTACTTCCTCACTCACTCACTCACTCACTCACTCTAAACCACTCACTTACTTCCTCACTCACTCACTCACTCACTCACTCTAAACCACTCACTTACTTCCTCACTCACTCACTCACTCACTCGCTCACTCACTCATACACTCACTCACTCACTCACTCACTCACTCACTCGCTCACTCACTCATACACTCACTCACACACTCACTCACTCACTCACTCACTCACTCACTCACTCACTCTAAACCACTCACTTACTTCCTCACTCGCTCACTCACTCACTCTAAACCCCTCACTCACTCACTCTAAACCCCTCACTCACTCACTCTAAACCCCTCACTCACTCACTCTAAACCCCTCACTCACTCTAAACCCCTCACTCACTCACTCTAAACCCCTCACTCACTCACTCTAAACCCCTCACTCACTCTAAACCCCTCACTCACTCACTCACTCTAAACCCCTCACTCACTCTAAACCCCTCACTCACTCACTCACTCTAAACCCCTCACTCACTCACTCTAAACCCCTCACTCACTCTAAACCCCTCACTCACTCACTCTAAACCCCTCACTCACTCACTCTAAACCCCTCACTCACTCACTCTAAACCCCTCACTCACTCACTCACTCTAAACCCCTCACTCACTCACTCACTCTAAACCCCTCACTCACTCTAAACCCCTCACTCACTCACTCACTCTAAACCCCTCACTCACTCACTCTAAACCCCTCACTCACTCTAAACCCCTCCCTCACTCTAAACCCCTCACTCACTCACTCTAAACCCCTCACTCACTCACTCTAAACCCCTCACTCACTCACTCTAAACCCCTCACTCACTCACTCTAAACCCCTCACTCACTCACTCTAAACTCCTCACTCACTCTAAACCCCTCACTTACTCACTCTAAACCCCTCACTCACTCACTCACTCTAAACCCCTCACTCACTCACTCTAAACCCCTCCCTCACTCTAAACCCCTCACTTACTCACTCTAAACCCCTCCCTCACTCTAAACCCCTCACTTACTCTAAACCCCTCACTCACTCACTCTAAACCACTCATTCACTCTAAACCCCTCACTCACTCACTCTAAACCCCTCACTCACTCACTCTAAACCACTCACTCACTCTAAACCCCACACTCACTCACTCTAAACCCCTCACTCACTCACTCTAAACCCCTCCCTCACTCACTCTAAACCACTCACTCATTCTAAACCACTCACTCACTCACTCTAAACCACTCACTCACTCTAAACCCCTCACTCACTCACTCTAAACCCCTCCCTCACTCTAAACCCCTCACTTACTCTAAACCCCTCACTCACTCTAAACCCCTCACTTACTCTAAACCCCTCACTCACTCACTCTAAACCCCTCCCTCACTCTAAACCCCTCACTTACTCTAAACCCCTCACTCACTCACTCTAAACCCCTCACTCACTCACTCTAAACCTCTCACTCACTCACTCTAAACCCCTCACTCACTCACTCTAAACCACTCACTCACTCTAAACCCCTCACTCACTCACTCTAAACCCCTCACTCACTCACTCTAAACTCCTCACTCACTCTAAACCCCTCACTTACTCACTCTAAACCCCTCACTCACTCTAAACCCCTCACTCACTCACTCTAAACCCCTCACTCACTCTAAACCCCTCACTCACTCACTCTAAACCCCTCACTCACTCTAAACCCCTCACTCACTCACTCTAAACCACTCACTCACTCTAAACCCCTCACTCACTCTAAACTCCTCACTCACTCTAAACCCCTCACTCACTCACTCTGAACCCCTCACTCACTCTAAACCCCTCACTCACTCACTCTAAACCCCTCCCTCACTCACTCTAAACCCCTCACTCACTCTAAACCCCTCACTTACTCACTCTAAACCCCTCACTCACTCTAAACTCCTCACTCACTCTAAACTCCTCACTCACTCTAAACCCCTCACTCACTCACTCTAAACCCCTCACTCACTCACTCTAAACCCCTCACTCACTCACTCTAAACTCCTCACTCACTCTAAACCCCTCACTTACTCACTCTAAACCCCTCACTCACTCACTCTAAACCCCTCCCTCACTCTAAACCCCTCACTTACTCACTCTAAACCACTCACTCACTCTAAACCCCTCACTCACTCTAAACCCCTCACTCACTCACTCTAAACCACTCACTCACTCTAAACCCCTCACTCACTCTAAACTCCTCACTCACTCTAAACCCCTCACTCACTCACTCTAAACCCCTCACTCACTCTAAACCCCTCACTCACTCACTCTAAACCCCTCCCTCACTCACTCACTCTAAACCCCTCCCTCACTCACTCTAAACCCCTCCCTCACTCTAAACCCCTCACTCACTCACTCTAAACCCCTCCCTCACTCTAAACTCCTCACTCACTCTAAACCCCTCACTCACTCACTCTAAACCCCTCCCTCACTCTAAACCCCTCACTCACTCACTCTAAACCCCTCCCTCATTCTAAACCCCTCACTTACTCACTCTAAACCACTCACTCACTCTAAACCCCTCACTCACTCACTCTAAACCCCTCCCTCACTCACTCTAAACCCCTCCCTCACTCTAAACCCCTCACTCACTCACTCTAAACCCCTCACTTACTCACTCTAAACCCCTCACTCACTCACTCTAAACCCCTCACTTACTCACTCTAAACCACTCACTCACTCACTCTAAACCCCTCACTTACTCACTCTAAACCCCTCACTCACTCTAAACCCCTTACTCACTCTAAACCCCTCACTCACTCACTCTAAACCCCTCACTCACTCACTCTAAACCCCTCACTTACTCACTCTAAACCCCTCACTTACTCACTCTAAACCCCTCACTCACTCACTCTGAACCCCTCACTTACTCACTCTAAACCCCTCACTCACTCACTCTAAACCACTCACTCACTCACTCTAAACCCCTCACTCACTCTAAACCCCTCACTCACTCTAAACCCCTCACTCACTCACTCTAAACCCTCACTCACTCTAAACACCTCACTCACTCTAAACCCCTCACTCACTCACTCTAAACCCCTCACTCACTCACTCTAAACCACTCACTTACTCACTTTAAACCCCTCACTCACTCACTCTAAACACCTCACTCACTCTAAACCCCTCACTCACTCACTCTAAACCCCTCACTCACTCACTCTAAACCCCTCACTCACTCACTCTAAACACCTCACTCACTTACTCACTCTAAACCCCTCACTCACTCACTCACTCTAAACCCATCACTCACTCACTCTAAACCCCTCACTCACTCACTCTAAACCCCTCACTCACTCTAAACCCCTCCCTCACTCACTCACTCTAAACCACTCACTCACTCACTCTAAACCACTCACTCACTCTAAACCCCTCCCTCACTCACTCACTCTAAACCCCTCCCTCACTCACTCACTCTAAACCACACTTACTCACTCTAAACCCCTCCCTCACTCACTCACTCTAAACCCCTCACTCACTCACTCTAAACCCCTCACTCACTCACTCTAAACACCTCACTCACTTACTCACTCTAAACCCCTCACTCACTCACTCACTCTAAACCCCTCACTCACTCACTCTAAACCCCTCACTCACTCACTCTAAACCCCTCCCTCACTCACTCACTCTAAACCCCTCACTCACTCACTCTAAACCCCTCACTCACTCACTCTAAACCCCTCACTCACTCTAAACCCCTCACTCACTCACTCTAAACCCCTCACTCACTCTAAACCCCTCACTCACTCACTCACTCTAAACCCCTCACTCACTCACTCTAAACCCCTCCCTCACTCACTCTAAACCACTCACTCACTCACTCACTCACTCTAAACCACTCACTCACTCTAAACCCCTCCCTCACTCACTCACTCTAAACCCCTCCCTCACTCACTCACTCTAAACCACACTTACTCACTCTAAACCCCTCCCTCACTCACTCACTCTAAACCCCTCACTCACTCACTCACTCTAAACCCCTCACTCACTCACTCTAAACACCTCACTCACTTACTCACTCTAAACCCCTCACTCACTCACTCACTCTAAACCCCTCACTCACTCACTCTAAACCCCTCACTCACTCACTCTAAACCCCTCCCTCACTCACTCACTCTAAACCCCTCACTCACTCACTCTAAACCCCTCACTCACTCACTCACTCTAAACCCCTCACTCACTCACTCTAAACCCCTCCCTCACTCTAAACCCCTCCCTCACTCTAAACCCCTCACTCACTCTAAACCCCTCACTCACTCTAAACCCCTCACTCACTCACTCTAAACCCCTCCCTCACTCTAAACCCCTCCCTCACTCTAAACCCCTCACTCACTCTAAACCCCTCACTCACTCTAAACCCCTCACTCACTCACTCTAAACCCATCACTCACTTACTCACTCTAAACCCCTCACTCACTCACTCTAAACACCTCACTCACTCTAAACCCCTCACTCACTCTAAACCCCTCACTCACTCTAAACCCCTCACTCACTCTAAACCCCTCACTCACTCTAAACCCCTCACTCACTCACTCTAAAACACTCACTCACTCACTCTAAACCCCTCACTCACTCACTCTAAACCCCTCACTCACTCTAAACCCCTCACTCACTCTAAACCCCTCACTCACTTTAAACCCCTCACTCACTCTAAACACCTCACTCACTTACTCACTCTAAACCCCTCACTCACTCACTCACTCTAAACCCATCACTCACTCACTCTAAACCCCTCACTCACTCACTCTAAACCCCTCCCTCACTCACTCTAAACCACTCACTCACTCACTCACTCACTCTAAACCACTCACTCACTCTAAACCCCTCCCTCACTCACTCACTCTAAACCCCTCCCTCACTCACTCACTCTAAACCACACTTACTCACTCTAAACCCCTCCCTCACTCACTCACTCTAAACCCCTCACTCACTCACTCTAAACCCCTCACTCACTCACTCTAAACACCTCACTCACTTACTCACTCTAAACCCCTCACTCACTCACTCTAAACCCCTCACTCACTCACTCAAACCCCCACACTCACTTACTCTAAACACCTCACTCACTCACTCACTCTAAACCCCTCACTCACTCTACCTCACTCACTCTAAAAACCACTCACTCACTCACTAAACCCCACTCACTCACTCTATCCAACCCCCTCACTCACTCACTCTAAACCCCTCACTCACTCACTCACTCTAAACCCCTCACTCACTCACTCTAAACCCCTCCCTCACTCACTCTAAAACCCCTCCCTCACTCTAACCCCTCCCGCACTCACTCACTCACTCTATCTACCCCACTCACTCACTCTAAACCCCTCACTCACTCACTCTAAAACCCCTCCACTCACTTACACTCTCTCTACCACCACTCGCTCACTCACTCTAAACCCATCACTCACTTACTCACTCTAAACCCCTCACTCACTCACTCTAAACCACTCACTCACTCTAAACCCCTCACTCACTCTAAACCCCTCACTCACTCACTCTAAACCACTCGCTCACTCACTCTAAACCCATCACTCACTTACTCACTCTAAACCCCTCACTCACTCTAAACCCCTCACTCACTCACTCTAAACCCCTCACTCACTCACTCTAAACCCCTCACTCACTTACTCACTCTAAACCCCTCACTCACTCACTCACTCTAAACCCCTCACTCACTCACTCTAAACCCCTCACTCACTCTAAACCCCTCACTCACTCACTCTAAACACCTCACTCACTTACTCACTCTAAACCCCTCACTCACTCTAAACCCCTCACTCACTCACTCTAAACACCTCACTCACTTACTCACTCTAAACCCCTCACTCACTCACTCTAAACCCCTCACTCTAAACCCCTCACTCACTTACTCACTCTAAACCCCTCACTCACTCTAAACCCCTCACTCACTCACTCTAAACCCATCACTCACTCTATACCCCTCACTCACTCACTCTAAACCCCTCACTCACTCACTCTAAACCCCTCACTCACTCACTCTAAACCCCTCACTCACTTACTCACTCTAAACCCCTCACTCACTCTAAACCCCTCACTCACTCACTCTAAACCCATCACTCACTCTATACCCCTCACTCACTCACTCTAAACCCCTCACTCACTCACTCTAAACCCCTCACTCACTTACTCACTCTAAACCTCTCACTCACTCACTCTAAACCCCTCACTCACTCACTCTAAACCCCTCACTCACTCTAAACCCCTCCCTCACTTACTCACTCTAAACCCCTCACTCACTCACTCACTCTAAACCCCTCACTCTAAACCCCTCACTTACTCACTCTAAACCCCTCACTCACTCACTCTAAACCCCCCACTCTAAACCCCTCCCTCACTCACTCACTGGAGTCTATCCCAGCATTCAATGGCTGGAAGGCAGGAAACACCCTGGATATACCAACCAATCATTAACAGGGTCGTTCTTTACATTGTGTGCAAAATTCATAATAAATGAACCAGAAGCAACATCCAAAATGACTCAGTGAGGAAAGACATTAAAATATAAAGTATGTTTTTCCTTCTCCTGTAAAGTTAGCCCTTCGGAGATAATAGGTTTCATACCGACATCAGCGATTTGTAATATATCATTGCCTTCCAAAGAAAAACAAGAATCTCCAAAATGACAAAAATCTATTAAATTCTTATTCATGTCCATCATCAGACAACGTAAACAGCAGCTGCTGTGTTCAAATGATGCATAAAAATAAACAACGACACAAATAGATGTACATGTTTTTCCTCGGACAGAAACAATGATCTTCTCACTGATCGTCATTCGACAGTATTGCTCACCTTGTATGATTCTGAGTTGTTTACAGCACTTAGCTGTCGCTCTGGATAAGAGCAACTTACAAGGTTAATCATATTACAGGTAGGCCAGTGTAGTCTTATTGGTATAGCACAGCATAGCCACCCAGCCCGGGAATCAAACCCCATCTCCCGCATGGTGTGGCAGCTCAGTGACAAGTGGTGTTATCCGCTGCGCCACACCAACCACGGTTGCTGCTGATATCGAACATGTGTAATATTCACGATCCCAAACCGCAGCAGCCATGACTGGACTGTGAGTAGTTTCGAGGTGTAAGGATTGGATTATACACACCCTTATACACACCCTGCCCCACAGAATAATAAAGAAAGAGCTGCAGAGATCGGGATAGCTTTTGCGGCTTCTGGAAGGGGAATATTAGCCTGTCATTGGTAAAGAACTAGGTTCCTCACCCCCACTGGATGAAAAGGCTTTGCTAGAAACCATCTACTGAAGGTTCTTTGACCTCCATCAAAATGGTTCTGTCTTTAGGATTAAAGTTATTGTCTGAAGTTGCAGTTATGACACATTTATGTGCAACAGGGGCATGCCCTTCATGTCTTCCTCCCTCTTCAGTGTAGTTCACCTTTTTAACACCTTCCATTCATTTTCCCGTAGCGTTCCTGGCCTACCTCTGGTGTGCTGCGCCCAGACCAGGATCCTTTCAGCCATCCTCCGACGTCATCGCCCTGCGCATCATGTTGTTTCTCGGCAGCACCTATGGGGTGGTCCTGATGCTGACTCCACTGTTGGTAGCTGTGGAAGTGCTCGTCCGTCTTCTGTGGCCTCAGGAGGCAGCAGCAACACTGGATACCAGTGGAGAGAGCGCAAACGAGACCCAGAAAAGTGGGCTGGGTTCAACAGTGTTGGTGATGGACAGGGAACCTTGGGAGACAGAAAGTGGAAAAGTGGACAAGAGAGAGACCAGAGGAATATTCTTGAAGTTCCTGAAAGCTGTGGGCTTCCTTGGTTGTCTTCTATTGTGGGGCATGAGTGGAACCTACGCGGAATCCAGCTGGCGGCAGGATCAGCCAGTGGTCCGAGAGTGCCTGGACAGGGGTGGTTCTCTCTCGGCCTGCCTGCCCTGTCTACTGAACACCTCTTCGCCAATGACGGGTCAGCTGTCCAGGGTTCTCGGTGGCATATTGCTCCTGCTGGGCTTGACCGGAAGCTTGTGCTTACTCCTGATGAAGCTATCCCAGCTTCCCTTGCTAATTTCCCAAACAAATAAGCTCCACATCAGCAGAGACAAAGATGTTACTTCAACTTTACATCTGAGAGCACTTAGCGTTAAGGTACACAGAAGCAGGGACAGCGGAAAGGAACAAAGGAACTCTGGGCTAACGAAAATGCTCGAGAGGACCCCAAACCACAATGCCAGTGTTGACTCAAAGACAAAAGCCAACAGCTGCGCCAATCAAAGCTCACAGCTTGGATACCACGGACAACCATGGCCCCATGGCAACCCCGTGCCACTGTCTGGCCAAACAGGTTTGGCTGACAGCTGTAAATTACAAAGCGAGAGCAAACTGCTTGTCTTGCTGCCACAGACTGAACTTCCCCTGAAGGGCGTTAAGGTAGCCAGAAGCACGGGACAGGCCCCGCACCCACACGAGAAGCGGCTTTGGAGGCCTCTGAAGGAAAGTCCCTGCCTGAGAGGAGACCTTATGACGGGACTAGTGTGTGGTCTGCTGGTCTGTGCTTTTCCTACAGTTCTCAGCACCAATATACTGCTCGTCAGCAACTTGGACACGCTAGCTGCGTATGCTGTGAAACACCTGCTAATCCCCTCCCACAGTAAATGAGAGCTTAGCAGGGTGCGCGTTCCCATGGGACTGGTCCTGGAAGGCGTGAAAGGTATTGGACTCGTTATACTTGCTCTGTGATCTAAACTGAGCAGTCTTATACTCATTTGGTTCGTGAATCCGTGCTTAGCACGGTAACTTGCTGCTGAGCTGTTGGTAAGACCTCGGTGAGATGATTTGGGGAGCAGTTTTGGAGGTTTGTCAAAATTTCAAAGTATTTCACAAGATGAATGTTGCTTTGCTGGTCTGTTGTGGTCAGGTCGGTCGGATTTCAGCTGCACTGTGTTTGGACCCATAGACACCAGTGATTAACCACGGCTATTGAAGTTAGGCCCTCAGTCTGGGGCCATCAGGGTCAAAGCTCAATTAAAGACTTCTCAATGGTAATGCTAATTTCTGTTAGCGTCCCTATGGAACACATGTAGTATCGTAGCACTAAGCTAATGAATCTTTTTTTGGCCAATCTAGTTTAAACACAAAGTCCATTTCCAGAAAGTGTTGAGTGACAAATCTCACAATGTCTCCGGGTTTCATTTCGTCACCTTCCTACTCAGGCTAGTCACAATATTATGACCACCAGCTAATATCTAGAGTAACTGCCGTGTGCAGCATGGATGGCAGCTGCTGGATGATGCGTGTTGGAGGATCCATAAAGCCAACACTGTAATCGAGGTGGTCTTACAGATGCTCAACTGGGGAATGAGGAGACTAGGGTAGTACTTGGAAGCCTTGGTCATGCTCTTTCAGCCATGTTTGTCATTTCTAATGTCACACTGCCTTGCTGGAAGATCCCATCCACCCCAGGAATGACAGCCAGCATGTATGGGTGTATGTGATCCGCAAGGATGTCTTCCACATGAGTGAGCCCAGAGGATCCCCGACACGTGACTTCCCTCATGAGCTACACGTTGATGCCACAGAAAGTAGGAAGTGGTCATAATAATGTGACTCCACTGTATATATAAAGTGACTGTATATAAACAGTGCACTTTTCCAACTATGCATTAGCATAAACCACCCAGGTCTTTTTCCTGACGCACTTGAGGAGCTCCTAAACGACGTGAGAGGTTGCACTTCAGAGTGTTAGTCTGAAATGTGTTCGTATAACTGGGACTACAGCTATTAGTAAAGCGTGGGGTGAAGTTCTGAGCAAGGAAAGGTCAAGAGCCCTCCATTTAAACTCCTTTCAGACAGACGAGCGACTGTTTTCCTAGGATGGAGGTATTACGCCATGTACAAATGTACAATAACTCTATTTGCCAGAGACTGTTTATAGTAGCTCAGTGACGTGTACAGTGAAATAAATAGCGGAAGCCTTTCACAGCGTGTGGTAGCTTTGATTGATCCTTCTCAATCCTGAATGACTTTTCTTCTGTTGTGCCTGAAAGCGAGAAGTGAGTACCGCAGCTGCCAGAGCCAACACAAAGGTTTGTTAAGTTAATTGTTGGAAAATAAAAAACCCTAAACTGAAAGCAAATGATAATTATCCAGCATGTATTTACTGAGCCTGATCACAGATGGCACCTCATAAAAGCAGACGCAATCAGTGCTGGGCATTTTATTGATACAGGAAAATGTAAAAGGGGGCATCGAATTAGACTTTGAAACAGTGCATGCTTTTAGCACCTGTCGGTTTATGACGGAACTCTATAACCAGGTGGGCATTTGGCCTTGACGGGCTCCTCATTCAAAGATAAGCAGTTTGATAGGGAGGAGATAAATGAATGTTTACAGATTGAAGCATGTTGTAGCCGTCGTTTCAGAATCTTACATCTCCAGTGTGGTAACTTTACAGGCCTTCATCTGTAGGAGATAGGAGATAGGACGCAGCTGAGTCACATTATTATTATGACCACCAGCTTATAGCCATAGCAGCTAGACAGGCTGGGAGTCACTCAGTAAGGTCCTGGTAGGTCGGTACAGGTATCTGGAGCCATGCTGACGGCAGTGCAGCCCACAGCTGCTGGAGGGTGAGTTGGGGAGGATCCATAGAGCGAACATGAGGCTCGAGGTGGTTCCACAGATGCTCAGTTAGGTTCAAACCTGGAGTATTAGGTGGCCAGGGTAGTATATGGAAGTCTTGGTCGTGCTCTTCCAATCCATGGAGGACATTTTTAGTCATGTGACTTGTCACAGTGTCTTGCTGGAAGATCCAGTTAAGCTCTGGGAAGACAATCAGCATGCATGGGTGTACGTGATGTATGGGTGAAGGATGGATTCATACCCAATGGAGCGGTAAAACTTACAAGGAGCTGAGGTGCATCATTTAAGGTGGAATGGGAAAACTCAAGCAGGAGTTTGAGGTGGCAGAAGGAAACTTAACTGCTGCACCATTTAAGGTGGAATGGGATAACTCAAGCAACTGCTGCACCATTTAAGGTGGAATAGGAAAACTCAAATAAGAAACTGAGGTACCAAAATGTGCCCTAATGACTTTATCATTTAAGGTAGAACAGGAAAACTCAAACAAGCATCTGAGGTGCCATAATGTGACCTACCTGCTGCACCATTTAAGGTGGAATGGGCTAACTCAAATAAGCATCTGAGGTGCCATAATGTGACCTACCTGCTGCGCCATTTAAGGTGGAATGGGCTACCTCAAATAAGAAGCTGAGGTGCCAGAATGTAGCCTAACTGCTGCACCATTTAAGGTGGAATGGGATAACCCAATAAGAAGCTGAAGTGCCAGAAAGTGCCACAACTGCTATATCATTTAAGGTGGAACAGGAAAACTCAAACAAGCGACTGAGGTACCATAATGTGACCTACCTGCTGCACCATTTAAGGTGGTATGGGAAAACTCAAACAAAAATCTGGTAAAAAAATAAGCTTTAGCTTCATGGAGAGCTGAAAGGTGTGAAGAGGGATGAGGAGGTTACTTTTAATTTTTGCTTTTTCAGAGCCAGGACACCAGTATCGATCTATCCAGTGTAATATCAGTTATAGGGAATGTTCAGTACTGCAGCAGCAACTGTAACTACAGTTTGCTAACCCACAAGCTAGCTAACGTTAGCAACATAGCTTTTTGTGTCGTTGTTCCCTCAACGCTATATCATGGTATTTGTCCGTACGGGGGGCGAAGGGATTTATGGGCATGTAGAACTACAGGAAAACACAAGTTTGCTAGGCCGGTGTTCACCTAGGAAATCCACTGAGATGAATTTGAGGGGTGGAGCTCTGAAGGAGCTCTGAAGGGAGGAGTGTATTTGTTTACCTGCTACCTGTTCAAATATTAACTAATGTTCTGCAAATGTATCTCCTGGGCCCTTAATTGTTGTTCTGGACTATTTCTACTGGTCCATTAATCACAGAATGCTGGAGTAATGCCATTTCAGACAGAAATGTATAAAAGGTGAACGATAAAGGTTTTGATCCAGCAGCTCCGACATGTAGAGCTGCTCGACTGGCTTGAGGGTTTCCCCGAATGATGTGAGTCAGTGTTTACTTGAAGGGGCCAAGGGAAACTGTTTCTTCCCTTTAGCTGTCTGAGGCTAGAACAGTCAGTGCAGTTAAACCCCACAGGTTAGCCATGATGAACCAAATGCCTGGTAATCTGGACATCTTTAAAATGATGCCATGGACTATAGATTACAAAGCACCGCTGCATCATTGTCGGGGTTAGGTATCTTAGATTTTGTCTCCTGGTAGACGTCCTCTGTATTCTTCTAGCTTGTTGACTCAGTGGTGATGTGACTCAGCAGCGTAGATAGTAGAAGAAGAAACTAACCTGAGAGACGCAGATCAGAGAGGTTTCAGGCGGTGCTGATAAGAGCAAAGGAAGCGTGTAACATGTTGGTTGGATGTGTTCACGGCTGCAGGTGCTAAGCTGAATGCGAGCTGCTGGCATGTCTGTCAGTGTCAGCTTAATGAGGATAAACTCTGTCTTGTGTGCTCAGAGTGGGAGCTGCTGAAAAATTCAGACCAAAGCCAGCGGACATACGCCATGCTGGGGAAATATTAATAATTCATATGTTTACCAGAGGCTTTTTGTCCTTCAGCGTCCAGGTAGCCACTCGGCTCCGCAAGAGAACAGAGGTTATTTTTGCACTGCAGGGAGAGCGTGCACCGCTGTGTCACCCATGATCTCATCTCTCTGACAGGCTGGAGGCCGCATGAGCTGCAGACCAGCGGTGACGTACAGTATTAACTCTACATATAGTAAAGCTTCAGAACCTCATGCCTGTCCGGACGATTGCTGGGAGGCACCGATGACACGTTCACCGTGCACTGAGCCATCACCTCAAAATGAGAAATTTGATTTTAGATTAATGAGACTAATAGAAAGGCCCCTTTATAATCAATACACCAATAAATACATCAACCAATAGACCAGTCAGTAAATACATCCCACTGAGCTTCATAATAGTCTCAAGTTAAAGGGAGTTTCTTCTATTCAGTGTTTGGTGTTTGCTTTTTCAGTGTTGCACTATACATACATAAATACATACATACATATACATACATATACATACATATATATACAGGGGTTGGACAATGAAACTGAAACACCTGTCATTTTAGTGTGGGAGGTCTCATGGCTAAATTGGACCAGCCTGGTGGCCAATCTTCATTAACTGCACATTGCACCAGTAAGAGCAGAGTGTGAAGGTTCAGTTAGCAGGTAAGAGCTCAGTTCTGCTCAAAATACTGCAATGCACACAACATTATGGGTGACATACCAGAGTTCAAAAGAGGACAAACTGTTGGTGCACGTCTTGCTGGCGCATCTGTGACCAAGACTGCAAGTCTTTGTGATGTATCAAGAGCCACGGTATCCAGGGTAATGTCAGCATACCACCAAGAAGGACGAACCTCCACCAGCATCACGTAGTGACCTGGCCACTATCCTGCAAGAAGAATGGCTTAAAATCCCTCTGACCACTGTGCAGGACGCAGTATATGTCATTCCCAAGACGAACTGACGCTGTACTGGCCGCAAAAGGAGGCCCTACACCATACTAATAAATGATTGTGGTCTAAAACCAGGTGTTTCAGTTTCATTGTCCAACCCCTGTATGTATGTATATATATATATATATATATATATATATATAGAAAAGAGAATACCCGTTCTCAGTTGGCTGTAGTGGTGATGTCACAGCATATAGTTGTTTGGCTGCCTCTGATTGTTTCAAGATATCCTACATAGATAATGTTTATTTGATAGAGAGTTATAGCATAGAAAATAGATAGTTATATAAAAGAAAAGGAAAGAAAAATAAGTTAATGTACAGACATTTGAGGGTGGGGGGGGTGGGGAAAAACCGGGTCCAAGCCCCCCCTTAAGCAAGCCAGAGGCAACAGTGGCGAGGAAAAACTCCTGTGAGAAGGAAGAAACCTCGAGAGGAACCAGGCTCAACGGCGGAACCCAACCTCTTCAGGTCAAACCCGGATGAGACGGGAAAGACAGAACTAACAGGAGAAGAACATCTATTAGATCCAGTCTGATTAGTCCAGGAGGGAGTAACTGCAAGATGGAGCCGAGAGTTCATGATCAGAGGCAGACGCTGGTCAGTGTAAAGATTATGTTTACAAGCTCTGATATCATATTATTGTTTCCCACTTGAGAGAAGAATTTGATAATTCATGGTTCGAATATTACACTCTTTTAAACTGCAATTTCTATATAAAACATATTAATCTTTCAGTCCCACTTACAGCTACACTAATTACAGCTGCAACTCAATCTGGCATGTACTGGAACAGTTCCTGGGTGTAGGCTACATTAATCTACATGTATGCATCAAAGCATCATTTAGTACTACTTACATTTATATATCACCTGGAAAACTAGCATTTTATTAACATGTTATTATAGTTATAGTATTACCATTAGCTTCTATTACTGAGCTGTTTCTGCCACAAGAGCTTATTTAGTGACAACAAAAAAGTAGCATCTTATACTTAGTACAAGTCGTTACCTTAAAACCAGCATTACTTTATTACACATCAGCACCGATCTGTAAAGTGCTACCCACGTTTCACTATGTGGAAAATAAACAACTGTGCATTAATAATTATAAACACTAGTCCTCACTTAGAACACCATCATCATGTCATTCGAGCACGTGTCCAAACGCGTCCACGTGTATATCTAGGACAGTTTCTATTTGCACCAGAGGGGGGCAGAAAGGCCACACAGCGTTTCCATAAGAACGCATGGTTGGCCTTGTAGTTTGCTCATTGTTTGCAGAGCCTTGAGCTTTTCACAAACACACACACACCCAAACACCTACATTAACACACACACACACACACACACACACACACACACACACACACACACAAACTGCTACACAAACACACACACACACACACACACACCCAAACACCTACATTAACACACGCACCCACACACACACACCCAAACACCTACATAAACACACACACACACGCACCCACACACCTACATAAACACCCTAAAACCTACACAAACATGCACACACACACACCTACACACACACACACACAACACACACACCTATATATACATACAGGCATGCACACAAACACACACACACACCCAAACACCTACATAAACACACACACACACACACACAAACAGCTACACAAACACACACACACCTACATAAACACACACACACACAAACATATACACAAACACACACACACACACCTACATAAACACACACACACACAAACATATACACAAACACCTACATAAACACACACGCATGCACCTACACACACACACACCTATATATACATACAGGCATGCACACCCCCCACACACACACACACCTACATAAACACACACGCACATAAACACCCAAACACAAACACGCACACAGCTATATATACATACAGGCATGCACACACACACACCTAAACACACACCTACATAAACACACACGCACATAAACACCCAAACACAAACACGCACACACCTATATATACATACAGGCATGCACACACACACACACACACACACACACACACACACACATAAACACACACCTACATAAACACACACGCACATAAACACCCAAACACAAACACGCACACACCTATATATACATACAGGCATGCACACACACACACACACACACACACACACACACACACACACACACACACACAAACACACACCTACATAAACACACACACACACACACACCTATATATACATACAGGCATGCACACGCACCCACCCACCCACACACACACACACACACACACACACACACATAAACACACACACACACACACACACCTATATATACATACAGGCATGCACACGCACCCACCCACCCACACACACACACACACACACACACACATAAACACACACCTACATAAACACACACACCTATATATACATACAGGCATGCACACACACCCACACACACAAACACACACACACACCTATATATACATACAGGCATGCACACGCACCCACACACACAAACACCTACACACACACACACCTATATATACATACAGGCATGCACACGCACACGCACCCACACACACAAACACCTACACAAACACACACACACCTATATATACATACAGGCATGCACACAAACACACACACACACACCTACACAAACACACACACACCTATATATACATACAGACATGCACACAAACACACACACACACACACCTGTAAATCATTGTGCTGTATACTGAATGTTTGAGAAGAAAGGAAAAACCGGAAGGCTGCCTCTGACAGACTGGGCTGCTAGTCGGTATCCAGCTCTACCAGAGTTCCAGGGCTAAAATCAACTTTGTTGCCCTTTAATCCCAAAAATGTCTTCAGAGTGAAAAGACTTCCACATGTGTGTGGCAGCTCACGAGCGTGACAAAAACATCACAGTACAGCAAGCATCACAGTCTCTATCAGCTGATGATTTAAAAGAACAGACGCTTTTGGGGAAATCTCGGATTTCATAAACACTACTGGTAACACTGTACACATCAAGTACTGACTAACTAACTAATGCATTAGTTAACATGGAGTAATACATTACCCTGGGTTAATTAATACTACATAAACAGCTGTTACATCTTCACTTAACATGTGAACATATTAGCTGTTATATGCTTACTTACCATTTAGTGGAGTCACTGGAGCAAGCGTTCATGTATTACTTCATGTTAACTAATACATAGTAAGGCATACACCATTCCTAATAATTATCCATGAATAAATAAGTCACCCCAGCCCTTCATATGACCATCAACTAGCATCCTGCTAACTGTTAGCTTAAATCACCCCACACTTCACATCATAGCCTTGTTAGGTAATCTCAAATAGCCCTGCTGGTGTGGATTCTGACACTGCATGACGCACTGTTATCTATGAATACAGAGAGTCCAGACTTCAGACACCAGTCTAGCTGTTATGGTAGGCTAACTACGTCTGGCCTAAGGTATAATGTGATCACAATCTGATTTTCTGCCAAACTATTACTTTGCTGTGGTCGGATCTCTCCGCTGGCGCCTGACTCACGCCTACCAGTTCTGAAGTTACAGCTTTCAACAGCAGAGGTCTCCCATCTCTGCACTATACCCACGGCAGGCTTCAGCCAGCCACTGAAACGAGAGCCGACGAGAAGCACTGGCAAGACAATGCTAACCTCTGCTGGAGCTCAGGCTCTGCTTTTCCGGGACTGCTGCGGGGCACATGCTAAGCTGACAGTCCATGAATCTCTTCTTTCAAAGAATCTGAACCTGTACAGACAAATACAACTTACAGCAGGCCAGTGAGTCACCCATAACAGTGACTCACTCACACCACATACATTACTGTACAGCAGTTCACACTACTCACAAGAAGAAAAGCATGACCTGGGTACCCCGCTTTTCTTTTCTCCCGGGTCACATTAGCATTTATTACAGTTATAGAGCACGACGCATTAGATATACAGTACACCATATCCACACTTCATACATTTATATGTATAATGTATGTTTAAGGAGGTAGTAACTTCAGGCTCCCGCAGAGGGCGCTACACGAGGATGATGGGGCTGAATACCTGTGGAGTGACGGGATCCATAGTATAGTTTTAAGAGGAGGTGGTACAGTGCAGTGAATGTCTCCATGTGTGGAAAACAGGTCACATCCACCACACCCAGTACGGAATGGCTGCACCCAGAACAAGAAGTTGGATTGGGTTGAGTGCTGTTGGGAAGGAAGATGAAGCTTACCAGGAACAATAGATGCTAATAAATTTAGACTGATATGGGTGATATTTACTGAGCTACACATACAGAAGTCTGTCTCTCAGTATGGCGTCGAGCCACCATGTTTGCTAATACAACACGTCAGACGTCTCGGTATGGAGGTGTAGAGGTTCCTAATGGTGTCCTGTGATAATCCATCCCATGCAGCTTGAACATCCTCACACAGTTCCTGCTGATGGTGCGGTAGGGGTGGAGGTCGAGTGACACCTGGCCTTCTGGACTCAGGACAACAAACTGTTCATCTTGGCGCTGACCACGGAGCTTCCACACGGATTCGTTGGTCGTCTCCAAGACAAAAGCGTGACTCACTGAAGATGACCCGCTGCCATTCTGAGTCACTCCATCACAGTCTGGCACGACACCACTGCAGTCTTTGGCGACGTCGTCGTAACAGTCTGCACACGTGTAGTCCTGCGTGGTGCAGCCGTGTGCTAATGGTGCTAGCACTAACACGATAACTTATTAAGAACACCACTGCTCACTGAATGTCTGCAACCGTGGCTGTTGGGTCAGTCAGGTACAGAGGTAAGGCCCGTCCTCGCTTACGTCACACGCACAGTCGAGCGTAAAACTTGAGATGTTAACATGCGGTATGATGTCAAACCTAGCCACCAGGTTTCATTCCTGACGGTTGATTCCTTCCGGGTGCAGCTGTTTGTGCAGCTACTGTGATGAGTGTACTGTTTGAGGATTTACAGGGTGACTCACCGAGGCCTAAGGACTAGTCTGATGGTCAGTCAGGTCGGTTGGGAAGCTTGTCCAGATCAGATGCGTTGTGTTAGCATCACTTCTACTATGTCTATGACCTTGTAGCTACTAGAGATAGATGATAGAGAGTTACTTTATTGATTCCAGAGGGAAATTCGAGGTAAACCCTCCTCTAAGGTTCTGGTTTCATTCGGAGCAGAGATGTGCAGGTTGTGTGTATACTTTAGCGTCAGGTCGTGCTCTGCTCTCTGCCTCGGTATATTGTAGCTGTCCAAAGAAAAACAAGTACCTCCAAAAGGACAACTTCACAGGAGAAGCCGAAAACCTAACAGAGCATCAATGCAAGTCAATAGAACCGGACTTCTTCCAAGCAGTTGGGGCCCATTTCAATTGGTCCATTCATCTTGAAGTTTCCACACAATGTAAACGGAAGCTGCAGTGATCAAATGATGCACAATTTTAAAAATCAGTACGTTTTTCTCTGGACAGCTGTGATACAGGGGTTGGACAATGAAACTGAAACACCTGTCATTTTAGTGGGGGAGGTCTCATGGCTAAATTGGACCAGCCTGGTGGCCAATCTTCATTAATTGCACATTGCACCAGTAAGAGCAGAGTGTGAAGGTTCAGTTAGCAGGTAAGAGCACAGTTCTGCTCAAAATACTGCAATGCACACAGCATTATGGGTGACATACCAGAGTTCAAAAGAGGACAAACTGTTGGTGCACGTCTTGCTGGCGCATCTGTGACCAAGACAGCAAGTCTTTGTGATGTATCAAGAGCCACGGTATCCAGGGTAATGTCAGCATACCACCAAGAAGGACGAACCTCCACCAGCATCACGTAGTGACCTGGCCACTATCCTGCAAGAAGAATGGCTTAAAATCCCTCTGACCACTGTGCAGGACGCAGTATATGTCATTCCCAAGATGAACTGACGCTGTATTGGCCGCAAAAGGAGGCCCTACACCATACTAATAAATGATTGTGGTCTAAAACCAGGTGTTTCAGTTTCATTGTCCCACCCCTGTATATTAGCTGTTGTTTGGTCAAATAGCCAGTGACTACACGGTAGGTGTACCTACAAAACCACCAACTCAGGAAGCAGGTTCATGTACTTTCCACCTTCGATGGAGATAATTAGAAACAGACAGCACACAAAGTTCCTCTTTGGGAAAAAACAGGATGAGTTCTCTGGATGTCGTTTATAGCTGGAGGCCGTTAGGATAAATTACTTCTTGGAACATTTGCATTTGGACTGAGAATGAGCAAATGATCAGGGCCCTAAAGCAGAAGCCTCTCCACAGAACAGGGAAAAAATACCCCGTTATTACCCTCGCAGTCCTGCGAGCGAAGCACTTCCAGTAATAGGATACTCTCAGCAATGGGGCTTTGTTACGTTCATGGGAGATAAAAATACATCTCCCATACGAACTTTCTGTTCTCCCTGTTCACATAAATGATGGCATAAATGTCAAGGTCGTATTTCCTGCTATAAATGACAGTGTGCGTAAGGAAATCTGCCAGAACACCACATCAAAGGACATTTCCAGGGACTCGTTAGTGAGGAAACGGTAGAATGCAGAGTGGAGAGTTGAATAAAATCAGGCTCCAAAAGTAGAGACACATCCCAGTCTTTATTTCCATCCAGAGATGCCTGCATTTTGGTAGAGGTCTTATACTAGCAACAGGAACAGAGTCACTCCATAAAGTTCTCCAGCACATCCCAAGGACTCCAGACACAGGTGATAAGGTCAGGACTCAAGATTCTTCATGTTCGCCGACCTGCGCTTTCATAATCTGAGCTTGACGAATCACGGCACTGCTGTCTTGGAAAATGGCCATGTCATCAGGGACGAAAAAATTCAAAGATGGGAAAACCTGGTCACTCAGGTACTCAGTTGACCTCACTGTATTGCCAAGACAGGTTACTGAACTTTGACCTCAAGGCAACTCTAGATCATCACACAGCCTCCAGTGAAGAGCCCTTCACAACCAGGGATATCCAGACTAATTGGAAGCCTTGATCACGTAGGTGAAGGTGCTGGGGCTCTTTCAGCTCTCAGTGGGATTTGATTTTGAAGTGTCCGAGTGCTACGTCCAAGAATTCACATCACGGTTCACAACAAAGCTTCTCGAATCCCAGCTTGTGGCTTTGAGATTGAGGACTGCAGTAAAGCTTTATTGTCTTCCTTTGTCATCTCTGGCTCATTGACCTGTTTCCCAGCGCGCCAGGCGAAAATACGGCCCACACACTGCTCCGCCAGGTGTTGGATGCGATAGCGATGTGACAGGGCTTCTCGTTCAAAAGACATCTGTGTGCAAAACGGATTGGAGCCTGCCTGACTGAACGCTTGTCCCGAGGGAGAGTTAACCTGTTTTGGTTCACAGGAAGCAACAGTACAGGAAGCAAGCCATCCAGCCAGCTGCAAAGATATCAGAGCATTGCTTTCTCAGTTTCGGGCTGGAACTGGACGGTTATGGAGACCCCTGTCCCGGGGTAAGGACCAGCATTAATTACACAGGGAAGCCATGATACTCAACACAAGGTGAAATGATAACCTTCCCAAGAGCGGTGCTCTGAACTGAGCTGAGCGTTTCTCACTACAAGAGGATGATGGGGTGATGATGGTGAAAATGCGAGATGGTTTGATTCGTCAAATTGATTCGCCTGTTGTCTTGCACACGAGAGGGGTTTTGTTGCAAAGACAAAATTACTGTCTGTCTCTCATTCTCTCTTTCATTCACTTTCTCTCTCACCGTCTCGGTCTCTCATTCTCACTCTCTCTCACTGTCTCTGTCTGTCTCTCATTCTCACTCTCTCTCACTGTCTCTGTCTGTCTCTCATTCTCATTCTCTGTCTCATTCTCTCTCTCTCTCACACTGTCTCTGTCTCTCATTCTCTCTCTCACTGTCTCTGTCTCTCATTCTCTCTCTCTCTGTCTGTCTGTCTCACATTCTCTCTCTCTGTCACTGTCTCTGTCTCTCATTCACTCTCTCTCTCACTGTCTGTCTGTCTTTCATTCTCTCTCTCTCTCTCTCTCTCTCTCTCTTTCACTGTCTCTGTCTGTCTCTCATTCTCATTCTCTCTCTCTCTGTCTCACATTCTCTCTCTGTCACTGTCTCTGTCTCTCTCACTCACTGTCTCCGTCTCTCATTCTCTCTCTCACTGTCTCTAATTCTCTCTCTCGCTGTCTGTCTCTCATTCTCTCACTGTCTCCGTCTCTCATTCTCTCTCTCTTACTGTCTGTCTCTCATTCTCTCTCTCTCTCGCTCACTGTCTCTGTCTCTCTCCCTCTCTCCCTCTCGGAATGAGGACATCCTTTTTGTCGTTATTCAATCAGCTGCTGTAGGAAACGGTACTGCAATGTGTGACAGCTGGTTTCACCGTCCAGAGGAAGCTGTGATATGTGATGACAGTTGTCAGCTACAGTACACTTTAAATAAAAACACATCTGGAGATTACCTGTATATGCATTCAGATTATCAGTATAACACTGTTACATGTGTTTCCCATGTAGCTGTCCCAGTCCTGCGGTAGAAGGAGAGACACAGTACACAACCTGAGTTAAAGTGGAGATAAGATAAAATTACTCCCCTCAGTAAAAGTTCCTCCTTTTACACCTCCACTGGAGTAACAGTACTAAAGTACTTACCTTCAAATGTACTGAAGGTTGGAGAGTAACAGGAGCATGATTTATTACAACTCTAATGTCCTGTTATTATTTCTGGAACAGGACTCTTAATCAGCTCAGTGTAGGTGAAAAATTCAGTTCGAGCTTCTTCCTGCCACCCTTGCCTGAGGCTTACTCATTCGGGTCTTGGACACAGTTTTTGCAAGGCTGGTTAACACTATAGAAATCAATGATCTGATGTCATATGCACATCAGCCACTACTTTGGTTCCAGGCTTCTATCATTAAACTTTCAGGTGACTGCATCCTGAAACGTAGGCTTACGGATATGGAAAGACATTTGGACAGCAGACTGTGCTTCAGTCACGGCCGCTAAGCAAGACACACATGGCACTGTGTATACCAACATGGCACGCTCTGTGTAGTAAGCATGATCTAGAAACCCAAATATAGTGGTGGAAACAAGGTTCAATATCCAGATGTGGAAGCTACATCTGGAAAGGGTGAGTGTGAGCATGAACAGCCGTGTCCCGACTGGAGGAGGAGGATGATCAAATCACCACAACCAGATTACAGGGATCAGATGTTAATGCACAGTGTAAACAGGCCCAGCCGGAGCCAAAACACTCAGACAGAACACGACCCTCAAGACGGATAAGCAATACTGGCTAGATGGTTTTCAGATGGTGTCGTTTTGATTCTCACAGCCATGATGAAGAGACGAGACCGAATGTTCTTGGGTATCACCATTCTTTAATTGTACATTAAAACATTTTCCATGAACCTCTAGCAGCGAGGGCACACCAGAGTGCATTTACACATTGATGGATGCAAAGCGTCCGTCGTCCAAAAGCACAATCATAATATTCATCACTGTTATATTCATTATAATACGCATAGTAAACTCTTAACTATATATATCTTACGTTCCCACCACCTGATAAAAAGCACTGACCAACTCGGATAAACGTGAGCAGTCTTGCGCGACGCAGACTCTGCAGAGGTCCCCATTAACACGTGTGCAGCTCTGCACATCCCACAACGCTAAACTTGAAACATCAATACAACAGACAGCACACACTGTAAAATATAACCCAACGAGCGTGGAGAGGTGCAGCTGTAAAACGTGAAGGAAGAACGGAAAGGAAACAGGAATGACCAGCTCTGTTCTGTATTAGCCCCAGTGTCTCAGAAGCAGTGCGGCGTTAAAGGAGCGTTCAGTCTGTTCCAGTGAGGAGCTTCGTTAGCTGATGACTTTGGAGCACGGAATTAAACATTGACTTTTGTGGGGACGTCCAACTAGCTCAACCATCTAAGGCACTATTGATTTAAGAGCACAGCTGGGTTTCTATCGGGATTCAACATGTAAAGGCTTGAAATGACACATGGAAACAACGCTAACAGGTTAGCATTCTTTACCCGGAGTGCTGAGCTGCTCCATTTCACTGCAGGAAAAAGCTTGACGTGACGTTGCTACAACCTCACAAGTAGCCATCATACAACAGAGAGCCTTGCAGGAGTGGGAACTGGTGATGACTGAACACTGGAACAAAACAGTAAAGGTTTAAACAGATGAGGAGACCAACAGTCCAAAATCATAGATAACTCATATCGGCTAATTGAGTCTTACACTTACACGTTTATTGAGTTTTGCGGCTCTGTTTAGGCATTCGCTGTCAAAGCCACTGTATCATAAGACTACTAATTCATACTGAACACTGCAATCCAAGGTACAGACGATGTCCCATAGGTTCCTGTCAGTCAGACGACCCTGCATTTTGCTACGTTATAGGGGTGAAAGACATTACACCTGGAACGGACTATTGCTGATGTGGGAAGATCCCAAATACAAAGAAACGGCAAAAGCTCCCTGAAGCGTTAGAACAGAGAGGCTATGTGTTAGAATTGGACCTTAGAGAATATCAGTATACCAAATGTTTACTGCAGTAGGAGCAACATTCCTTCATGGGCAAATAAGGAACATCTGAAAGTGCATTGAGGAACAGGCATAGTGTTCTTAAGCTTTCTGTGCGGTACTATCATGTAAGACTTTAGTGGCAAAATCCCTCACCTTTAGGCCTTTTCTCTCACCCAACACACCCCAACAGGCAAAAAAACACATACCTCTGATGAACTATTTACATGGAAGGTCAATTCATAAAAAAAAATCATCTGGCAAATCCATTTTTCGATGCCACCTACTTAAAACCAAAATGCAGTGGAATGACTTTGCAGACTTTGGTAATTGCGATACGAGGCAGCCGCCGCAATTTCTGCCTCATTAGTTGTGTTAAAGGTTGACAGATGGCCTGATGCGATAATCCTGTGCTCTCTTTAACACACTGACCATCCTAATGAGATGTCCTGGGCAGGGGGGTTCTGAGGAGAGAGCATGACACAGCAAAAACAAATTGGATAAACCAAACCAAAAAAACGATAACATGACTCAAGGAGAGTGTGGGGTCACAACCACCAACAAAGGACGATGTGCAGCGATCACCTGCAGTACACACAAACACGCGATACAGCTCTCCAATAGCGGCAGATACAGGGACGGCACTCGATTCCGTCTCGAGGCGGAAAGAATGACAAGGACAAAGGGGTAGAGAGGGTCAGGGACAGACTAGCACTAGCAATATACTCTTCGGACACATCCACACATGACTTGGCTGGATGTTTGCTGGACGACTGCAAAGTCCCACGCGGCAGACTGGTGTCGCGGATCAATGTCACCTGAGGAAGAATCCACGTGCCGTTTTGACCACACAAGAGAGCGAGAGGGAGAAAAGGTCATAAAGAGCACACATCCATAACTCATCAGTCACCAGCAAAGCACAAGCTATAACCTGTGCAAAATAAAAATAATAATTATAGTTCAGGAAAAAAAGGTAGTGTAGCAGTACAGTACTGGACATTCCACAAACACGCCAAAGCCGATTGCACAATGAGTAAAAGGCGACACGTCTTCACATCTCTGGCTGCAGAACAGAGGAGCTCTCTCCCCAGGCAGAAGGAGGGGTGGGGGAGTGCTTGGCCTCTGAAGACTGAGAGGGTATGTGTTGGAGCATTGTGTACGAGCAGCTGGGAGACCCTGGGAGAGCGAGAGGGTCACGGCAGGATTACAAATGACCGGCAACACTGAAAGTACAGTCCACAGAGGTCCCCTCGTCAGAAGTGTGCAAGAATTTCCACCAACATTTCCTCTGCAAGTCCTCGCTATAGATATTCAAAAAGCCATGGTGCCAACAAGCACGTCTGGCAGGCTGACCATCTCATCCATCACCACAACCATCCACAACTGCAAGTGCCTTAAAGCAAACTGAAAGAAATGAACTTTATACACTCTGGGCCTTTTTGCCTTTCATTTAAAAAAGAAAAGACAGGAAAAAATATTGAATCAGATCCTCAGCCTGGGCCAGCTGCACGGTTCCTATAGACGTACGGTATTGATCCGCAAAGGTTGCACGTTCTTTCCGTTGGCGTGGCTCTGGCCGGGGCTGAAGTAAGGAAAGAGCTTGGCAGGGAACTTCTCTCGGTAGGTGTAGAGCCAGGACATATCGTCAGCATTGTAGAAGACCAGCAGGCCTTTGGGGTAGTCCAGGTAGACGCCCACTTTTTCCAGCTTGCTTTTGACATTGAGGCGTGTCCAGGGCTCGGTGCAAGCGCTGTACTGGTTCCCGTCGTGCATGACGATGCAGTAGAAGCCGCGGCTAGGCTGGATCTGGATGCTGCCCTTGCGGTTGACCGTCTCGTTGGCCACGCCAATCATCCACTGAGTCTTCTCCGAGACCATCACCTCCCAGTAGTGCACACCTGAGCAGAAACCTTCGGCCCCTAACACAGAAACCTCTACGTCGAATCGGCGGGGTGAGTCCTGGAGCGGCTGCGGGTGCAAGTTCCCGTATGCCACTATGGTGCAGTCGTCGGAAAGTATCAGCCTCTGGTGGGCAGTCAGGGGATCCAGCGTCAAAGCGGCAGGCACTGTGGGAGTCATAAAGAAAACAGTGCCGTTAATATCTGGGTTTTCAAAAACTCCTACAACTCATTCGCCTGTTATTCTCAGTGTGCCATCAGGCATTGATCCCCTAAATGGTTTCAACCTTTGGAAAAATACAGGGCATTTAATGGGAGGAGCAGAAAACAGCTCTTTCTCTGGCATCCTGCTGCGTGCCTTCCTTTCAAAACAGCAGCTTCAGCCACAGGCACCCAGGAGGACAGCTCCTTGCTGTCAATCAAATGTGCTGATACAGCTCCGCAACCCGCCTCCAAGCAGAAACAACATTACTCACAGCATACACCTCCACCGCACATGTTCACGACCATCACAGCCTGATAATTACTTTCATCTGACAAACTCAAACTCCCTCTCATTCCATGTTTGGATGCCTTCAAATTCCAAGCATTCACCAGCAGAGAGAGGGCTACTTTGTATGCTTGTCAGTTTCTCCATAACAATGCCCATTGGTATTGCAGTGGTTTGGGGAACACAGTGTGCGGGGAATTTTAAAAATCTTGCCCTTGAGGTAGAGATGAGTTTTCTTAAGCATGGCTTATGCATGCAAATAACCATTATAGGGCCACTGACAGCATGTTAAATCATCACCCGCACCTCCCTCGGAAAAAGATTTATCACGCAATTCTTTCAAAGAGCTGTGTTTGATATGTGCAATAACCAAACGCATGGCTAATGTAGAGGTTAGGAGCAGAACATTCTCAAAGTCTGCTAATGGCTGTGGAACTGGAGCACTGCTGACTGAGGAACAATAAATAAAAACCTCATCCATCAGGCATCACCTGCCTGGCAGCGTCCAGAATGCAGTGCAGCCGGCTCAGCCCAAACAGCCTGCAAAGTGCCAGCAAAGCAGGAAGCCGGAACCAGACCAAAAACTGAAGGGAGACATTGGCCAGAGCATGGCAGAAGGAATGCTCCAGAGGCAAGCTCTGGAGAGCATGGCAGCGCTGTGCTGAAGTAAACAGACAGGGGCTCCATCGTCAGTCATTCAATCTCAAATTTCGAAACATAGGCAATCAGTCTCAACTGAGACAGTAAGCTGAAAACCACGACTGGACGAAAAGCGAGAAATGATTAAACCAAAATCAAATAATTTAAATGACAATGAAAATGGCTGACAATGACATCCACAATATCAAACGGACAACAGTAATTACTCTAAGTATCAAGAGGTGGAACAACAATTTCTTCACAGGTTTAATTCCAACACAACATCTTGCTCAATAGGCCAATCAGGAACAGACGGGAACATCCTGCTAGCTGACAGTTTTCACCAAGATGCTACGATTCAGAAATAACAGTTCTAAGGTGCACACTGTAACCTGTAATATGAAGGAATTCACTGCCATGGATGAGCAGCTGTTCCTTCTGGTCTTTTGGTGGCACCTTCTGATAGCTAATCCACTAATATTAGCAAACATATTTTACATAAACCTTATATTTATTGTAAGATTGTCTGGTTTCTAGTTCTAATTTCATTCAATTTTAATTTCAGTGAACACATTACTCAGCTGGCCATGCTAAATTTAGCACCTCTGAATGTAAAACCACAGTGTCGTGCACCAAATCCCAATAGTTATTTTGGAAAAGCTTTGGTAATACATGGATTGCTGGAAGTCCTCTGCATGTTGAAACACACCATTATGAATTGCCTGCGAAGGTATTTCAGGAAATAACCCAACATACAGGTTGATGTTAAGGTGGCAATGTGAGGCAACACTTACAGTGTGTGAGGCACATCTTCTAAACACTATTGTGCAAGCAATAAAAACTAAGCTCTCCTAGATCAACATTCAACACTTTGCTGACAAGCAGCAATCATGGAATATCTAGAGCCAAACAATACTGGCTTGTTTCCTTGGGCCCCATAGATAGACATCCCTGTCAGACGCGGAGAGGAAATTTGCGAAACATTTCCATCGTCACTATTTATAACCACTGCCACAAGCAGCCCAACCTGGAGCTGGTCCAGAGGATAGGATGTTGTCGTTTCCACTCAATGACATTGGCAGTTTGCGTGTCAGGTAGCCCATAAATATTTTAGTCTCTCTATCTCTCTCCCTCTCTCCCTCCCTCTCTCTCTCTCTCTCTCTCTCTCTCTCTCTCTCTCTCTCTCTCTCTCTCTCTCTCTCTCTCTAACACATACAAAAAGCAAGCTCCAGTGACAGCCTGCAGGCCTCACAAATCACAAAAAGGTTGAAAGCTGCAAGAAAGAGAAAGAGAAAGAGAGAAAGAGCGAGAGAGAGAGAGAGAAAGAGAGAGCGAGAGAGAGAAGAGCGCGAGAGAGAGAGAGCGAGAGAGCGAGCGAAAGAGAGAGCGAGAGAGAGAGAAAGAGCGAGAGAGAGCGAGAGAGTGAGAGAGAGAAAGAAAGAGAGAGAAAGAGCAAAGAGAGAGAGCGAGCGAGCGAGAGAGAGAGCGAGAGAGAGCGAGCGAGAGAGAGAGAGCGCGAGAGAGAGAGCGAGAGAGAGACAGCAAGAGAGAGCGAGAGAGAGAGAGCGAGCGAAAGAGAGAGCGAGAGAGAGAGAGAGCGAGAGAGAGAGAGAGAGAGAGTGAGAGAGAGAGAGAGAGAGAGAGCCAGAGAGAGAGCGAGAGAGTGAGAGAGAGAAAGAAAGAGAAAGAGCAAGAGAGAGAGAGCGAGCGAGAGAGAGAGAGCGCGAGCGAGAGAGAGAGCGCGAGCGCGAGAGAGAGACAGCGAGAGAGAGCGAGAGAGAGAGAGAGAGAGAGAGAGAGAGCGAGAGAGAGAGAGAGAGACAGCGAGAGAGAGAGCAAGAGCGAGAGAGAGAGAGAAAGGGGGCTAATAATCAAAAAAAAAAAAAAAAATCCATCCCAGTGTGGGAGGAAGGGAGCTGCACTGCCATTACCGAGGTTGGGTGCGAGATGGATGTGAGCCGACTGTTCCACTTGGCACACAGTCAGAGAAGACTATGCAACTCTCTGTGCTTATTTCAGGGAGCACAGATGATGCTAAATTGAAGAGCTGATTGAAAATATGAGATTTTCTCAGCAGCCTAGTTTTAAATGACACTGTGTTATTGTGGGGAGAGCAGACAGGAGAGCTCATCAAATCTTCAGCTGCTCTCCGCTGCTCGCTACGGCTGCACGACAATAAACTCCCATATTAATTTAATATTGCTACACATTGTGACATATCTTGGTCTGATACTTTGAAATGAAAACACTGTTATTAGTACAAAGCCTCCTTCCTCCAACATGGTAAGCTTACCGGGTAACAAATGTAATGGGACGCTGGCATTTTATAAAGATGTTAGAATAAAAATACAAAAATTCATATAAAAGCCGACAAACATCAGTGGACACTCGGCACGCGATATATTTAGCATCTCGCAGACTTCTACAAAATCAGTACTGAGTGAGCTAATATGATAACAATTAGCTAATGATATAGTGCTGAGTCCTTCTGCTCACACCACGGGGTGAATGATGCACATTAGCTTATTATCTGAGCAACAGATATGGAGCTTCTGCTGCATTTGCTCTCATGATTCTGCATTAGATTGGGACAGAAAACGTTCAGTAGAATCACGGCTGTGAACAGATATGCAGTGCTGCAGGGGTTGACTGATTTGATAGAATCCGAAACACTGTCACTGCAGACCTGGGTGTTTGGAAGTCATGGCAGAAACAGGAGCTCTATGAAAGGGTTACAGAAATATGGGAAAACACGTCATGTAATACAATCATTACAATCTTGAGAAAAGGACGTGGGCAATGTTTTGCTTCATTAGAAATATCAGCAGATAAAAGGCAACACTATCTTTACATCCCGGTTAGCTGGGAGTCACACTTCCCTTTACAAGCTGTATTTTAAACACATTTTTACATCGGAATTTTCTGCCTATTTAACCACTTGGCTGTTCTCCTGTCATTTGCATATCAATTAAGACCGAAAAATCATAAGTACTGATGAAAAACATGACATTTAATATAATGAATCTTGGTGGGAGCCTGGATTTAACATTTGAATATTGCTAATGAAAGACAGAACAGGCAAATCCTGTATTGCAAATGTCTTGGCTGTTATGTCAACAGAAACCTGCTGCCTGCTTATCTACAGACCACAAAATCGAAATGTGACACATTACCTGGCGAGATATCCTGGAACAGCGACTTCCAAATGGTATACTGCAACGGGCCCATGTATTTGGATGTTGGGAAATCTTCGTAAGTAAGGTTGGTTTCATGTATTTTGCCTTTTATTCTGCAGAGACAAAGTGAAAACAAGTGCTCCGTCAAGTTCTTCAGCTGTTTCTGCCTTCGTTGTGCATGAAAACAGAAACAATCCTGAACCCCACACAGTCCTGTCTCGCTTAAAAAGCTGCACCGTCAGACTCAGATTCACACAAGAGTGTTGGGACAGTCCGGGTTCTACTGCAGATGACTCATTAAAGGATGCCCTACCCATTAATCACGCTATTCACTCGCCCATATGGTCTCTCTACTCCTCTTCAGCCTAACCCAAATGAAAAAGAGGTTTTTGTGGGTGAAGCTTAACAGATTTAGCTGATATCCAAATATTTACTCTCAGTGTAACTCAGATATCCTATCGAGCCCCAGCTAGGCCTTGTCCTAATAGGTCCAAAAGCCCTCATCCTCACCACATAACGCAAAATTGTAAATTTTGATTTTAAATATCCTGACTTGCCTTGGTAGCTTCCACCAGCAAAACCCTCCACGAATCACTTGCTCTCTGACCAGCATTTACAAGAGAAGAAGACAAGGCGTTATGGACCAAAAAGCCACTGCATCTCGGACCACTATTTAATAACCTCCCCTCCCAGCCTGTATCCTGCAGAACCTCTTTCCCACTGTCCTCATCCCTACCTATCGGACGTGAGGGCCACTCCCTCCAGAAACTCGTGGCGGCCGGTCTCGCTGAGTTTATCCTGCAGTATCTGGATGCCCTCTTTGACGTCACGGAGCTGCTGGCTGTAGCGCTGGATCTTGTGCTCGATGTCAGACAGTGTGCGAGCAGTGTCCGCCTCCAGCTCCTCCAGCATGCTCTTCTGCCTCTCGCGCAGGAAGCGGTGCAGCCGCTCAAACGCGTCACCAATAGTGGCTCTTAAGCTCTTTGCTGAAGACTACGAAGAGAGGAAGAGGGGAAAGTTAAAGACGTACCCTGATAGAAATCTTAAGAGAGGAGTAAATGAGTCTAACTGGTGGTTGTGACAATCTAGCCACTCACTGACTGAATAAGGTCACGAGATAATGAAACAACGGTCATTTGATTAGTTGGAAATTAAGAGCTGTGTCTCGATAGAGGCGATACAATCGAGCAAATCATTAAGCATGGATTCAGGAAACTGCAGAACAAAAAAAATATAAAAATCTAACAACAAAAAGCACAAAATATAATATCAAACAAGACCAATTATCCTAAACTCTCTCGGGAACGGCGAGCGTTATAAATGGGTACTGGGCTACCAGGACACACAGCACAGATAACTGGGGAGCTAGAGCCTGAAGGCAGAGCTGTTGACAGAAACTCCATCTAATGGCCACAGAGCGGATGCCATCGAGCTGGTCACCGCTAATCTAGGTTAATCAAGGACAAGATGGGTGTGTAGGCGAGTACACAAACATGCTGGAGAAACTGCTATTTGAACATCTGTAATTTATTGTGCCTATATGAGGTGACTCATACCTCTTGCCATATCTCGCTGTATTGAAGTTGAAATGTGCAAAGCTCCATTAATATGTGGCCATTATATATGCCATGAGATGCAATATGCATCCTCTGCGGTTGTAAATCACTCATTCAGTTTATTTATTTATTTCGTATTGGCCTCATTTGAATACCTATTTAATCAAATGCAAGCTACGTTCAGTTTGGATACGTGTCTATTTGAATAACCACATTCACCCAGGCAGATGTTAGGCATCAAAAACGCTGTTGCTCTGCCGAGAAGGCGAGGGAGAACAGCTGCAAAGCTGCAAAGACAAAACGGCGCAGGGTTTGGGGAAAGAGGAAGTGAAGGGCAGACATCTGAGACATCTTCTGAGAAAATGAATCATGTCCTTCACAGCATCAAGCGCATCATGAGACAGAACAAAGGCGAAAAGATCTGAGATGTCTGGCCCAAAGCTCCATGGGCTAAAAGGAGCCATTCTGCCAAGCCCATTCATACAAAAGAGGAGTCCTCAGAGGAGGGAGTGATGCAACATTTCGAGTGCCGCATTTGGGCTTTCGACATCATAGAGAATAAAGCAAGAGAGCGTGCTGTCCCTCATCAGGGAAAATGAAAGGAAGAACGCATGCACTTTGAGCGCGAAGTTGCAGCTAGCCTCAATCTATCTGCCTAACCAAAACTCCTCTTCTTCCTCGAAGCTTCAAAGGGAAACGGTATTTCCTGGCCATTGGGAAGCTGAAATCCTATTAAGATCATTTATCTCCACAACAGGGGGGGAGGATTTGCATTATTTCTGTGGAAGGGATTGGCCCACCTGGTGATGCTTGATGGATGAGCAGGGCTTAGAAACTCTCCAGTGACACTGGCCTCTCAAGTTTGAGCTCCCTAAGGGGCACCTCTGTTGGAGACGGGGCTATTTAAAGCCCTCTTGGCCCACAGAAGGTAGGCCTTCCAGCAGACATCTCCCTCCAGCATCTGCTAATCGAGTCCATCTCCCCATGGAGCATCCCCAGCAGAAACAGAACAGCGGGCTTGTTTAGTGTCATTAATGCTGCGGTAATTTTGTTAAGGGAAACTATTCATTGACAGCCTGTTTTTCATGAAATGAGAACATGTGGAAAAAAGGGAACTACTGCAGGCATCACGCTTTTCCCCATGACTGAAAACTAAAACGATTACCTGAAATTATTTTTAACACTTTTGAGTCATTGTGATCAATGGCTGGGTCAAAAAGACACAGCATAAAAACAAAGTCAACAAAAAAGTGCTGACTGATGCTGATAGATCGAGAGAAAACAGAGACAGGATGATATATATTTGAAATAAAGATCATATTCACACATGTAAAACTATGTAGGATGGAATAGGACTGGCGTGGCATTGATCTTACTTTCGTTGTACAGATAAATGATTTAAACGTCCACTGACTGCTCTACAGGCTCAGTTTACACAGCCACACAACCACCAGCTAATATCAAGAGTAACCGTTATCTGCAGCACAAACAGCAGGTCGACAAACTGGGAGACCCTCAGTAACGTCCTGGTAGGTCGTCACAGATATCTGGAGCCATGCTGACTTCAGTGCAACTCACAGCTGCTGATGGGTGTGTGGGGGAGGACCTATAGAGCGAACACGACGATCGAGGAGGTCCTACAGATGGTCAATTTAGTTCAAGTCTGGGGAATTAGAGATCCAGGGTAGTACCTAGAAGTCCTGGTCATGCTTTTCCAACCAATGTCGGACATTTCTAGCTGTGTGACATGTCACATAGTCTTGCTGGAAGATCCCATCCTCCCCAGGGAAGACAGACAACATGTTTGGATGTACCTAATCTGCAGAGATGGATTCATACCCAAATCAGTTAAGAGTGCCGTCCACATGGACGAGAGTAGGAAGCAGTCATAATTTTATGACCTCACTGTGTATTAGGTCAATAAGAGAGGGTCAGATAGAAAGAGTGTGGGAGAGAGAAGGAGGAGAAAGACGGACACAGAGCAGTATTGTGCTATTTAATTAACGAAACCAGGCACATTAGCCATGTGAATCGACTTGATGTAATAAAATTCTAGGTATCTTTAAATCTGTACTGACAGTAGCAGTGTGGCATCACTGAAATCAGCCTAAATATTTTCAAAACTGACTAAAATACTAACTAAAAAGACTAAAACCAGATGTTTCTGTTGACTAAACCTAAACTATATATTTTGGTTAAAAGACTAAGGCCAAGATAAAATCAAATTCCAAATGTAACACTGCATAGATGTGCAATAATTACGTGATTAAAATGAATATACATGAAAAGATTAAGAAAAAAAATTATTTATTCAAATAAGCTGCCAAATTTAACACTGCACAAATGGCCAGGCCCCACTGGAGGGGGCGAAGTTTTACTGCACGTCTATGACCCAAGAATTGCATGTTTGTATTGTAGTCTGTGTGGTTACTGAATAATAAGCATTAGTACGTAATAAGCCTGGAATTTTAAGCCTGGCCGTATGGAGAGTGTGACGCGTATCTGATATCAGAAGTAAAACTTTAACCAACTCAAAAAGGTTAATCTGACATTGCCTTTCTGTAAGGTGAGCTAATTGTTGAATTAGCATCTATCTTGCTCAAATATTTGATAGATGCTAATCTAATCTTCAAAAGGCTGGTGCTAACACCACTCTTGAGAACAACTTTCAGACCCTATTACATGGCCATTGAACAGCCTGCCCGCTTATCTGCACTAGGAACTCAGGAATGCTATACGGAGAAGGTGCGTGTCATCGTCAAGAGCATGAGTCTTCAGTGGTCTGACAGTAGTCTGTGTAAATAGCTACACTAGCATGTGGTATGACTGATCTTAACAGAAATGACTGGATTTCCAGGGAAAACTAGGACTGTGTCAACTTCCACTAACCACTTCCAGACAAGACCAGTCAGACCAACATCTGATCAGATGGACTGATTCGGAACCAGTCACACATTCTGTGATCGAAAGATAAGTGGAAAAACAGCTGACAGCCCAAACTGTGGGCTGGGAAAGGTTCTCCTCAATGACAAATGAGGCAGACGGCGGACGCGAAAGGCGGGAGTGGAGGTGTGCTAGGAACGGAGGTTGAAAAACATGGGAGGTGGAGAAAGACGTCTTTATTGACTCTGGCCTTTCTCTGCAGATTAAAACAAGGTGTCAAGATTAAACAGCTGTTCAATAAACCAATTTGTGAACTCTCCCTGCAGAGGGACAGAGCTAGAGTGAGAGAGAGAGCAAGAGATAAAACACCTACTAGAGTGAGAGAAAGCAAAAGAGAGCAAGAGCAAAATCACAAGAGACGGGTTATGAATTTATAAGGAGGACAGTGAGCTTCCGCTGTTCGTCAGCTGGTGCTTTAAGGGCTCCATTCCGATTCTAACATACCCCCTCATAGGGCTGGTTTAAGGAAGCCTATTAAATTGAAAAGTAGATAAGTAATATTAACTGAGCACAAAAATTTCTAACTCGCTGCAGACCGATGATGAGGTTCCCTTGTTAATTATCAATGGTCCAGTTTGTTTACATGTTGCTGCCTATCCTCTTACATGTAACTGTTATCATAAAAACCTGTCCATTATATACACCCATCATCAAAAACACAGCTGCACCCAGAAGGAAGCGCTGGACTGCAGTGCTACTGGGAAGGAAGATAAAGGCTACCAGGAACAATAAATGATTTATATTTAGACTGATATGGATGATATTTATCGAGCTACATGTACAGAAGTAGTGCCTCTCAGCATTGTGTACTCCAGGGATCAGTTTAAGGCCCCATTCTTTCCTCTATATTTAGAAATGACATCCCATTTGCTACAGTTAATTATTTAATCATTTATATACAACATATAACAGAACACAAGTCCCTCTCCTAAATCAGTATCAACATGACCCCAAAACCCCCACCAAGAGTTCATGTGTATGGTCACAAGGGTGCAGAACCCCCTTTTACATTTGAGATGACCACAAGTGAGGGCTTTGTCCTGGAAAAAACTTTATATGAATGTTTAGGTATCTGGATAGACATTATTCTGTTGTGGTGCAAAATAAAGGCTAAATATAATTTAAAATCTGATTTTATAGGCAAAATACAAATGATTGTTTTTATACCACTGCAGCCAAGCTCACACTTATCCAGATACCTACCATCCCTGTTTTTGATTTTGGAGTTTATACATTTGCCTGTAAAACTGGATTCAAAAACTTCGAGCCACTCTCTTTGCTCTTTACAATTGGTCCTCTCTGCTCGACGGAAATATTTATTGGTTTACAATCATTCATAAAAACCCCCCTTGGCCATCATGCCCTCACCTGTTTTAGCTTCTCTGTCTGCTACGTACATCAGCCCCTTACATTCTATTAAAGATCCCTTGTCCCAACACAGCCATTGTTTGTTTCAGTATGCTGCTGTTAAGGATTTAAAGGTAACCCCACGTAAGCGGTCACAGACTGTGCTAGTGTTTTTAAAGGGTTCCTTTTTATGAGCTACAAGAGCGGCCAACGCGTGAACCAAAGGGGGAGTATGACCTTGCGTTTTAGATAGTTACCTTTGTTTCAGTGAGCTGCCTCTGCAGCAGCTGCAAAGCCTCCGTATGACCCCTCTCGCTGTCCTGCAGAGCCGCCAGCTGCTCTTTCATCTCCCTCTGAAAAAAGACACAGAACAAGAATTGTCACCTTCTGCCTGTTAAGCATTACCAGTGTAAGGTTGCCTTATTTGATGAAAAAACAGTTCTAAGGAAAATCGCTTCCTAGACGCCTCCTCACCCCCACCCACCCCCTTTTAACCCACATAATTAGCGTTCTTAGCCACATTTTCTTGGGTAGTCTGAGTCATCTGGTTATAGCTCGCTGTAAAAAGCACTACTCCATAAATGGCTGCCCAGTGGGTTGTTTACCAGTTGGCAATTTCTGCTCATTTTTCATTTTCACGAATGGACAGACTCAGTCAAGAACTGGCCAAAAGCAAAGGTTATGACTGATGTCTATACTCATCCCTCTAAAAGTCTATGAGATCACCTCCCCCAGATTCTCAATAGCTTTCATTACAGCATTGAAAAACCTTTATGAATTGAGAACACTAGTGTTTTACCAGCACCAAAAGAATCCATCAACACATGCACAGTAAAGCAAGTGTGTCCCGATGATCTTCAATACCTAATTTCCAAACAATCTAGCAGTAAAAAAAACAAAAACCCTGAAAACATTTGAACAATAGAGCTCCACCTCCACTGCTAATGAGAATCAGTCCATTTCCGTGGCATGGAGGACCTAGTGGGTGGGTAAAATTGGCTTCAAATTGCCCAGAAAACAAGCCCAGAACTCCACCATAAAGAGCTCCATAATGGGTTATTTTATAAGCATAAATTCAGGCCGTCCACTTGTTCCATGCAATAACAAAAAAGTTCATCTCAGTGTGATTTCACCCCCAGAAGTCCAAGATATCAGAAAGCACCTATGGCTAAAAGCCTTGCATGAGTTATTGTTTAATGAACATTAGCCCAACTCTTTCTCTTCATGCATGAGGAGCACCAGGACTTGTTTTTGTCAGGAGTGGAAGGAGAACAAACAGAGCATGGTGATGCTTTGGTTTGAGGAAAGAGAAGGGAACCTCAGATTAATAAATAAGAAATAAAATGAGCCTCCAGAGATTTCCTTGCTGGGGAAAGTGGGGCTCAGCAGCAGTGGGCTTGGCAGATTCAGGACAACTGGCCCACCTCTGTGCACCCACAGGCAGAATGAGGACGAGAGAGGAGACCCAGTCTGGGTCGCAGAAGCCCAATAGAGAAAGCCTTACTACACACCCCACCATGTGGCTTCCACTAAACACCACTGTTCGGCGTACCATGGCCAATAAGCTCTAAGTGCTCATCAGTGGCTCAGCTGCCAACAGAGGGCTTGCACTACACAACCCCCTCGCACCTTTTCCTGCTGGATTCCACAGAGCTGGAGTTCTCTGCAAGCCAGGGTGGGAATTTCCATGTAATCATGAAAATGAAGAACGCATCCCGAAAACATGAGGGATCCTAACCAATCTGATACACTGTAGGCTTCAACGAAAATACAGCCTTAGGTTTCTTAATGCCTTTTAACTCTCAGAATGCATCACTTGTCCAGACAAGCTGGAAGGTGAGCGCACACTCACTAGGAAGGTAGGTATCATAGCAAGTGATGCAAACTCCATTTAAAAAGCACCTTACTCATTAACACCATCATAAACATCAAATCTTCAGAGTCATCAATGGTTGTGTATCACAGCAGGTATTTCCAATACCTTATAAAACAGCCCATGACTCAAGAAAGTGAAAGTGATGTCTGCCTTTGAAATTATTGCCAGGTTGTGATACACCATGGCTCTCCAGTGAGATAAACAGGATGCGACGAGGCAGAGATTTACAAGTTGACACATACCGTAAGGTACAGTGAAGTGTGAGAAAAATAACACATGGATGAGAACAGGCTCAAGACTTGCTCAATCCTAAAGATAAAAGAGGTAAGGTAGCATAATATGAGGGTACTGTTACACCATCCGGATCATAAACGGCATATTGTGCAAGCATCCTTTTTCCGCTAATAGGATACAGGACACTGGCGGTGCTACAGTATCACAGTATTTATACAAAACGGAAACCTACATCTAACACACCAGCCCTTTCTGGACTACGAGGAGTTAACTAAAGTGCTAGACCGCAAAGAGCCTCAGAACTGTAGTCACTCAGTCTAAAAGCAGGGTATGCATTCATACAGCTTTCAACACTGCCCTTTCAAGGACAAGAACCAGAGAGAAAACAATTCCCCATTACTCTCAGGGAGCACTGTTATACATTTTAATGATGGGAGTGCAGTGGGATCAGCAGGTTTCAGTTCCCCCCCTGTGAATTCTCTTGGCTTGCAGGACTACAGCAGGGTGAACGGGCTGAGAATAGGTCCGAAAAAAAGTGCCGGTGCTGGCTCTGCAGCGATCCTGGGAGAGCAGGACCGCCCACACACCCTTCCTGCCATCGCCGATTCCAATTTTCAGCCTGCATACCTTAAGAGCTGCGGAAAGGTCGGTGAGCCGAGGAAACGCGCAGCCCACTTGTTCAAGTTAAAAGCAAATGGCTATTGGATCATTTTCCAACATGAATTTCTCCGATTGCTTTTGTCAACAAGCTTATTTTTTTTCGCCCTGGCGGCAAGCTAAAACATATTCGGAGGACGCCGAGCAGTCCAAAGCAAACATCTGCAGTGATGCCGCATGACGGAAGCTGTAAACAAGTTGTCCCTGCAATGTTCCGCACACTCGCACAGCACGAGTGTCTTTGTAAGAGGCTGTGACTGCAGAGGGGCTAGAGTGGAGAAGCAGCCTACGCCCCAGTCCGTCCACGCTGGTCAACCCAAGTCTGACATGACATTTCCCCAGGACGCTGCACGGCAGGGAAAGAAGGTCACTGTAGGGCCGTTATAAATTCAAAACCTCATTTCACCCCAGCTTCTCTTCCCTCATGCTTGCTTCTGGGGACGACTCACGGGAAATAGCAGATTAAAAATAAAGATCAGTGCCACTAGATTGTACAGCGCGCAATTCAGGCTTTCAATTTCGCTACTTCGGTGCTGTTTCTGCACTCCTCATTAAAGACAACAGCTTGCTGGAGAGGAGTTCTAAGCCTTCTCACTTGCCAGCATTGATGAAGGCAAGAGAGATAAACAAGCAAGCATAAATAATGAAAAGAGTCAGACATGCAAGATTCAAATGCACACACACGTACACACGCGTGCACACTCGCACACACAGACAGACAGACACACACACACACTCACACACAGACTCACACACAGACTCACACAGACACTCACACAGACACTCACACAGACGCTCACACACAGACTCACACAGACACTCACACACAGACTCACACAGACACTCACACACAGACTCACACAGACTCACACAGACACTCACACACAGACTCACACAGACTCACACACAGACACTCACACAGACACTCTCACACACTCACACAGACACTCACACACAGACTCACACAGACACTCACACACAGACTCACACAGACACTCACACACAGACTCACACAGACACTCACACACAGACTCACACACAGACTCACACACAGACTCACACACAGACTCACACAGACACACAGACTCACACAGACACTCACACACAGACTCACAAACTCTCACACACACACAGACTCACACAGACAGTCACACACAGACTCACACACAGACTCACACACAGACAGAGAACTTATATGCTCAGGTATGCTGTGTGGGGAGTTGTTTGTGTTGTCATTACAGCTGGTCCTTCACCGAGCAGCAGGGGACATGTGTTGGTTCTTTTGTTTGTTTGTTTGTTTTTGTCGTCTACTGTCATGAACAATGGAGCAATGCAAAACACCTTTTCTAATTTGACCCCCTGTTTTACCAGCATCCGTAATTCCACATAATGTGATAGGTACTCACAAACAAATGGTAACCCTCGACAACAGCAGCCTTATTGCTGGGAGGGATATAACTCCTCAAGCCTAACCACACAAATGCACAGTCCTCATTATTAACACACCCAGAGGGCATAATCTTAGTAAGGACACTTCGGCATAACGCTGTCAGAGCCAGTGTCATAATTCTGCAGGAGCTAAACAAACAGCCCACAGCCCAAGTGCACTAGGGCCATTCTCTCTTCTCTCGCTGCGACTGCCGTGTAAATCACAGCTAAAGGGGCTAGAAAACCGTCATCTGCACTCCACCCTCATCAAAGGACCTGCAAGTCTTGCACTGACATGGGGGTTGGGATTGCTCTGAATCACAGGGGCGAGCAGCAACACATGAGTCATCTTGCCAGCAACATGCATTCTCCTCAGAGGACATGGCACAGAAAGTCTTCTCGCAAGACGCCGCCGGAAGACAGTTCTGGAGCTGAAAGATGATGAGCAGTTTGAGTTAAGGTTGGATGAATCCTGAAACAGTGTTCAGATGAGAGGAAACTACAGAAGAGTTGAGGCAGTTACTGCCTACACATGAGTAAATAGGTTTGCAGCTTGGACCTCAAGATGCTTGGAATCTCTTGGCATAGTGACCACGGTCTGTTGTGTAAACATTTAGTGTTTACGATCTGCTAAAGCAAACAGTGTTTCAAAACAAGTGGGCGACCCTGTGATTGTGGGGGAAAGGCCTAGATTAAGTTACTGTTTACTGCTTACTGCTGGGATGTGCTCGGTACTACTCACAGCCTGGTGCACACTACTGAGAAGCATCCCATACACAACCTGTTTAGCTGTAAGACGTATCCATGAGAAATGCTTCCCCCCAATAAATAAATAAATAAATAAATAAATAAATAAAGTCTCTCAGTATGGCGTTGGACTGCCACGTTTTGTAACAACATGCCAGACGTCTCTGCATGCAGTTGTAGAGGTTCCTAATGGTGTCCTGTGATTATCCAGCCCACAGTTCCTGTAGATTTCGCAGTAGGGGTGGGGGTGGAGTAACACCAGGCCTTGTGACGCGTGACAATCTTGTTGCTAACCACGGTGCCTCCACACCTTCATTTTTTGGTCCACGAAGACAAAAGCGGGACTCATCACTGAAGATGCCGCTGCCTTTCGGAATCACTCCACGACCGTCTGGCACAACACCATTGCAGTCTTTGATGTTGATGCGGTGCTAAAGGCAGTCATACAGGTCTGCGTGCATGTTGCCCTGTGTTGTGCAGCTGTCTGCCAATGGTGCTGGCATTAAAGGATGACTCAGGAAGGCTGCACTGCTCATTGAACAGTCTGCAGTAGTGGCTGTTGGGTTAGTACGGTCCAGTGACAAGACCAGCCCTTGCGTATGTCACACACTTGAATCATTCGCATGTCTCACAATGTTAAACTTACCCACCAAGTTTCATTCCTGTCGGTACATACATACACACACACATACATACACACACACACAGATACATACATACATACATACATACATACACACATAGATACACACAAAGATACATACATACATACATACACAGATACATACATACAGACAGACATACACACACACACACATACAGACAGACATACACACACAGATACATACACACACATATAGATACACACACAGATACATACATACACACACAGATACATACATACACAAATAGAAACACACACATACAGACAGACATACACACACACACACATAGATACACACACATACAGACAGACATACACACACAGACACACACACAGATACATACACACACACACACACAGATACATACATACATACACACACACACACACATAGATACACACAAACAGACATACACACAGATACACACACAGACATACACACACATGTGCACACACAGACATATAAACACACATAGGTGCGCACACACACACACACACACACACACACACAGACATACACACACACACACATAGATACACACACACAGACACATACAGACAGACACACACACATAGATACACACATACACACACACACACACACACACACACACACATAGATACACACACACACACACAGATACACACACACACACACAGATACACACACACACACACATAGATACACACACACACATTCATACATTGTGCAAAGTAAGATTAAGGTGCTTATACTTGAATTTCGTGGCACACATGCTCAGTTGAGACAAGCTTACACCCTTGGTCTGACTTTCTCATGCACAGCCATGCATTTATACATTTGTTGAGGTCTAGTGTCCTAAGCGCTGGGAGCCCGAGTCAGCAGATTGGGGTATGATATTGCAGAGCCCAGTGAAGCAGGACAGTGCACTGAGCACTTATGCAGGGTGACCCTTCAATGACATGGCAGGCATGGCACCTGATTCCCACGTATTCTTCTGGAAGCTAAGGCATGCGTGTGTGCACTAGTGTGCTCAACACTAATTCTAAAACAGGCAAGTTCCTCCCTGCTGTTCTACATGCCATGTGTTTAATTAATTCAGTGCAGTGGCAGAACTTGCACATGCCACTTGGCAACAGCCACAAAGGGTAGAAGGCCGACCCTCCAGCTTTTATTCTCATGCGTCCTCTGACGTGTCATTCATTCTCCACTGGTGGCAGAAAGTCCAGCCTGTGCATGCATTCATACAGAGTTGCTGCGTTACACCGAAATACCTCTCAGCTAGAACCTTCCCATCTCAAAACATAAAACCGTGTTTGAGTTTCACTTCCAACGTTAACGGCTCCTTTTCCTCCAGCATCAGCAGAGACTACAGCCTGTGTGAGGAAGGCTCACCCTGCAGTCAGAGCACGTCGTTCCCTGCCACAGCCCACTGACACGGCTTGCGGCAGCAGCATGATGATGGGGCTGAGACACAGTCAATCTACAGCCAATCCTGGGAAGCTATAATATCAGACTGCTCCTCCATCAGTGAAAATGCAGTTTAATCATACCGGCTCTGAATGCTACACTGCCTAGCAAAATCCATGTGGGCAGACGTAGTGGAGCAGGAACAGAAGTATGCAGGAGCCAGTTAAAATGACAGCTGCAATGCAAAATAACCCATTCTCATATGCCTGAAATACGAAAGGAACATTACTGGGACCTGACTAGATCACAGGTGAAAAGAATGCAAGGTGATCTTCAGAGGATCTATTCAGAGGATTGCTTGAGGGTGCTGATCCATCAAGCCCTCCAGAGAGCAACTGCGATTGGTCAGAATTAGGGGTAAGCCTCTAATCAACATCTGAATCTACCGAGCCTGATTAGACTTCCAGAACCTAGGGTCATACCATTCTCGCTATATGGGGTGCTGAATGTTTGATTGATTGATGTTTTTCCCAAAAAACACATAATATTTTGGTAGAAATATCAGCTCACTGATCTTGTTGATAAAAAATCAGAACAGGATGTTTAATATTTAATTTAACAATGAATTCTTTTTTCTTTTCCTAATTGTGATGGATTTTCATGGCTTATTTCAGTGACTTTCGTAGCAAGACATAGAAAAAAAGCCCATACCTTTCTAAAAGATTGGTCCAGTTTGTCTTTGGCACTGTATTAAATGTGTGTGAGCTTAATTTAGCAAGCTTACTCCTCTAATGCTTAGTTTAAAACGCTTTGTATGAAACCCCTCCCGAATATCTGAAAATCCTGTTTATCTTTGACCTGTTACTTTTGGAAGTGGGAATTGAAATGCTTGTTTTGGGTGCTTGGAGTAGTTAGCAATGTGTTCCAGTCAAACAAGCATCTCCAGCCGAGGCAAGCTAAGTAAATGGAGCACGCTGGAGCATCTGTGCTGTGCATCTCGTTGGAAACGATGTGTTTATAAAGCTCATTTGTCAACGTGTTCAGTGTGAAAGCAGCTGTGCACAGACAACAGGATGTGATCCACAAAAAAATCTGAGCCTGTGAAGCGTCTGAATCGGGAGAAACCAACTTGTGACGAGCCCTGCAGAGCATAACAGTTCATCATGTCCAAAACCGCGTTGTTAAAGGACAGAGTAAAGTAACTAGCACTTATGCTGTACATTAGCGAGCACCCTGAATAACACATCTAGCAGAGAGAAACTAAACAAGTAAACTACTCACCAAGATTTGAGTCGACAACAGAGCCTGAGTCTGTTTCTCTCTCAATTTCCAGTGAATTTACATTCATCTTCAGGTTCAGCATTAAAAGCACAGATATGAGTAAATCTGCCCCACCGTGCAGCCCTGCATTCAATCTGGCACAGTTTAAGTGACACATGGCAGGTGGAGCGTTTTTAAGATGTGGAAGTGGAACATGTTTAAGCTTGCAGGAGTAGAAGGCAAGTCTGCTTGGTTTAACTACTGGTGCATTAACACATTCAGACGCAAGGACACACAGACACACAGAGCAATGCTAATCCTTAGTTGGGGACACCCTTAGTCGGGATGCTCACAGCACCCTATCAACAGAAAATGATAGGTTAGAGGCTTCGATTAGCATTTCTGTACATTTCCTGATCGCACATCAGGAGGGCAAATAGTATACTGTGCAGCCCCTCCACTTAGGCTCTGCGGCTCTTCTCACTCACATGCAGACACCTAGCAACAGAGTTGTGCCTTTGGTGTCAATCACTGCCATGACATTCAGGCTCAGACAGGCTGCACTGCATGTCAGAGTGCTGTAATGAACAAAGCTTCAGCTTCACAATGACAGAACCAGTCTATCCTCTTGCCAGTCTTGACCTCTCTTCAATTGCCACTCTACTGCACTCACCGAGGGGAGAAGATAGAGGCTCACTAGCTCCCTAATTGATGGATGTCAGCTGGGAGATTGGGGAGATTAGAAAAGAGGCCACAGGGACAGGCAAGCAGCAAGAGCAAATTGGTCAGTCACATAGCAAGAGTTGTTCCAGACAATGTAGAGTCCAAACTGCAATCACCCTGTTACAGAATGTATTATTCACCCAAACCAATAACCACTGCAATGAAACACTGCAAGGAGGTCATCTCAAGAAGGCCTTAAAAAGCAATGGTCAAAAATAACTTTCTGCATTCTGCGATTGCAAAACAACTACTGGTCTGGATTTTCAGGACCTCAGGACTGGAACACCGTGCTAACCACTCCAAACACCCAAAACAAGATTTTACATTCCAACTTCCAAAAGTAATAGGTTAAAAATAAACAGGATTTTTGGTATTTGGGATGGATTTCATACAAAGCAATTTAAACTAACCATTAGAGGAGCAAGCTTGCTAAATTAGGCTCATCACATTTAATACGGTGCCAAAGACAAACTGGACCAAGATCGGCACTCAGGCAGCCCAGTTTAATACATACAAACGTAGGTCTCATTAATTAGCACAAGACTTCCAACATGACAGTCAGAAGAAAAATCTTGCTGCTTTGGCAGAGGAGAGGATATTCTGGGGTGTTGGCAGACAGTGTATGCATGGCCTGCTGCTCTTGCACAATGCTGCCAACGGGGACCTGTTGGCATTTTCTACACACAGAGAGAGACAAAGGGCGCTTTCACTCTTCTAACACATGCTGCAATTTGCAGAACAAACTACACTATTGATATATCAATCAAGCATGTGTGATCGGTTATGAATGACTTTCCGCAAGCTTGGATGAAATGACTCAACTCTCACACTCAAATGCATTTGGCTGTAGGAGAAGCCACATGCTGAAGCCCTGACTGCCAACTGCCATTAACCAGGAGCTGTAAACAATCATTCATGAGGTTCAAGTGTCAAAAATAAACAGAAGCATCTTATCGTCTGCCGGAATGAAGAAAAATGAAAGTGTGGCCCTTTCTGTGGTAACCGCAGCCCACCTCTTTGCAGAGGCAGAGAAGTACAGCCTCTGCAGCACTCTGACGGTTAAAAGAAAAGCAAGGGGACGTTCATCTTCAAGAGGAGTCAGAAAAGCTCCACTAGGCTGGAAAACACCGGCAGAGAGGCAACAAAGCTACGATGTCCACCAGAAGGCTTTGCTCCACTGCGCCTGAGCGATAACTTATCTCTCCAACACCAAACAGAACATCTTTGTGATTTGCTGACAGTATTTGGCTGGACTGCGTTCGCACTCAACCCCTCATCTCAGGTTGCACCAACAGAAATATGCATTCCTGCCTACATCAGACACCTAGCGCCGAAATGAGTGAGAAATAGTGCCGGGGCCCGAAGCCATGGCGAATGAAAATTCAGTGTAAAGCTACATGAGCTGACATGAAATAAACTAAAAATATCCTTTACTGGGGGGGATTATGGCAAAACCCAATAAAAAACCATGTCATCTTAAAAAAAAGCTCCTTAGGATTAAATAAACCCCCTGACACTCAACATGTTGTTCATTTAAAACCAAGCACTGTCAAATGGAGTTGCATGGAGAATCACTTAGTGTGCGTAGCCCGTATGCTAGTACATACAAATGACAGGAATATCACCAGATACAGAGAACGGTAAACAGAAGGCTCGCAAAACACGGGGGGATAAAGAAGCTGGATGCACTGACAAAGCTTCGAATCATTATGGGGATTAAGCCCTCATGCACTGACACTTGCACATGCTTAGGCACACATGCATCGTTATCCCCAGCACATGCAGGGTTAACCAACATTTGTTTGCTGTCCGTGTGCTCGACTGACATGGACACAGCTGTGCGATGCACTGCCTACTCTGTCACTTGCTATTTAATTTTTACACCAACAGACAGACAGGCAGAAGCCCATGAAGTGATGGTCGTTATCACAGTTCTGTTTTTAAGTGTCCCCTGTGAATTCACCCTTTCAGCTCAGTCCAGCATTATGTAAGTCGAAGTGGAGGACGCTTTCACGGTTAGCAGGGCTCAAGCTGTGGAGCCATAAGTGGGGAAAAAAGACCAGGGGGTTGAACAAGACCATGCACAGCACTGAATGAAAGAGAAATGGACAAGAGAGCTTTCATCTACTGACTGAGCAAAAGAGACAGAGTCTGATCTGTTTAGTGACCCGTGCAGCCGTCTAAAACGTCTCCACCTGAGGCTGGCTGGGGCTGGATGGACACGTGAGAGAGCGCTCTCTGTACGTGCGTTACCAACCGATTCCCAGTAGGAGTTCATAAGACATTCGCATCATGTCGGGCCCAGAGATTGCCTGAGGAAATATGTTTGAAAACAGATAACATCTTACTGTTTCAAAAAATCATGGGCTCAGATGAACAGCCAAGCTGGCCCCGTGACATATCATGTCTGCCAAAGAACTTAACTAGAAGAGGAGACAAGTCAGGGTCATCTTAAACATACCCAACAGTACGATCATGAGCCCTCTAAACACTCAAAAATGGGCTTTATTAACACTGTGCTTTGCCGATTCGTGAGCTTGACTAGGGAAATCCCATATGCGCATAGATCAGCAAGTGCTGTTGATTTGCATGCAGTGAAAGTTTCATAGGAATTTTTCCCATGCTGTTAATCTCTACAGCAGCATATTAGCACTTAACCACCTGCAGATTCGTACATGTATCTACATAACAGCTAAACGATCACGAATTAGAAGCAATAAAACAACAAAGCAACCAATAAGAACCTGCGCTCAGGTTTTCCAGTATTTCTAAATGATGTTTATCATCCATACCTTCTTGGCAACAGAGATTTAGACTCATTACAGTATCAATTTTTAAGGCTATGTTGTGATTTCTTCAATCCAGTGCACATGCCCTGATGAATTTTCAAAAAATTATTTGTTTTATTTTGTCTGATAACAGCTAAAATGCCATTTCCACTCCATCATAGTCATATACCTAGTCTTGGTTATTGGTATCGCAGCCTGTGACAGCAAAAAAGACCATCTGCAAACAGACTGCAAAATATGAACATCCATCCAGTGTGCAGCATCATCATCTAAAGCATATTTACTATTAGCCAAATTAACCGCACTGTTGTGTCTAAGCAATCATAATTATTTGCTTATTGAATCCTAAAGAGGTTCCCTTCATTTGAAACGCAGTGCACTTTGTCACACGAGTGGACAAAAACAAACTTAATAGAATGTAAACAAGACTTTAATAATTCATTAACAGTAAACATGATTTCACCATGTTTCATCATATAATAACAGGGTTCCAAGCAGAAACCCTGAACGCAGAGTGAGCAGAAAAACAGAAACATGAACCCGCTTAAGCGACACCACCTGTATGTTCAGACTTACTCCCCACCATAGCCTTACACTCTCATAATGCTACATTAGGTCTTGTTCTGTGGTGAACTGGAGCTTTTCACTTTGCAGTCTGGTTTATCCTGGTTTGAGCCCAGCACAGTCTGCCGAATTACTGACAACGCAGTCATCAGCTGTGCACTTCTCCTGCAACTAATGATTCAAACTTAACACACTTTGGTGATTATCAAATACAAAGCACTGTCGATGTAACCATCGACTCAACTCGTCATTTACATCTTAATTCTGAGGTCTACACATGTGGTGGCAGTAACAGCATACTGCATGTGAGAAACTGTGTGGAATTTGGAAAAGGTCAAAGGATCAAAATACAGAAATTCCTTAACTATGTGAAAGGTACTAGCTTTAATAATTTAGCTTGTCAACACATCATTAACATGCTAACTGACACCACTGCTTACCCAAATACCCAAACACCTCTTCCCCCAACCATGTTTCAGTTAGGTTCCGTCAGCGCTCTAACCAAAAGGAGAGATGGCCCACAAAACAGAGGCTTTGGCAAAACCCACAGTACGGTACGGGGTGCCTGGGGACTGTATTTCTCCAACACACAGTCATATCAACCGTATTTTGCTGAGAAGCGTGGCACCAAATCGTGGAACTTCTGAACGTTTATTGCCACATTGTCACACAGTGAAATCACTGCCTCACAGAGGGAAACCCATTTAGAGAAATGTATTCGCACAATGGGTGCACACCTCTTTAAGGCTAATGGGATGCGAGTGCTGTGCCCTGCTTGATGTTTTGTGTGCATTTTGATGTCACATCAATTTGATCCAATAAGAGGAAACACTAGGCATCGGAGGCAGTGCTGCTCCTGGTAATATTCTCTCTGTAAATCAGCCATTCTCAAACAGGGTGAAGAAAAGGCTTCTTGTTTTTATCAATATTATGACAGCAATTAGTAAAAAAAACATCCATTTGTACCTTTTAATACATCACAGTAATCTCACCTAGACCATAAATAGCTGAAAACCTGCAAATGGTAAACATGCATTCTGTGAAACCAAAACAGGACAGTCTTTGTGAAGCTTGTGTAAACATAAGAGTATATGTACAGGGGTTGGACAATGAAACTGAAACTGAACTGAACACCTGGTTTTAGACCACAATCATTTACTAGTATGGTGTAGGGCCTCCTTTTGCGGCCAATACAGCGTCAGTTCGTCTTGGGAATGACATATACTGCGTCCTGCACAGTGGTCAGAGGGATTTTAAGCCATTCTTCTTGCAGGACAGTGGCCAGGTCACTACGTGATGCTGGTGGAGGTTCGTCCTTCTTGGTGGTATGCTGACATTACCCTGGATACCGTGGCTCTTGATACATCACAAAGACTTGCTGTCTTGGTCACAGATGCCCCAGCAAGACGTGCACCACAGTGTGTCCTCTTTTGAACTCTGGTATGTCACCCATAATGTTGTGTGCATTGCAGTATTTTGAGCAGAACTGGGCTCTTACCTGCTAACTGAACCTTCACACTCTGCTCTTACTGGTGCAATGTGCAATTAATGAAGATTGGCCACCAGGCTGGTCCAATTTAGCCATGAGACCTCCCACACTAAAATGACAGGTGTTTCAGTTTCATTGTCCAACCCCTGTACGTAAGAGTAGTCAAAGCACTGACAGCACAAAATTAAGGTTTCTGTGATCTGTACAGTAAGTAACGAGGTTAAATCAACCAAAAAAACAAAAATGAAAACATGGTAATTGTACCACTTTAATTATTAAAAGTCCAAAACCACAAATCACACCAGTTCATGGTTAACTGTCCAGCCTATCAAACAGAAACACTGCTAAACAACTGACAAGGCGTTTCTGTCCAGTAGAGAGGTGTGTTCTTTCTCTTCTGCTGTCGTGTTCACAGAGGTGAAAAATACATTCCTCTAGGGGTTCAGGGGCGAGCGCTCAACCCAACAATTCATAAAGGACAATCTGCAGTGATGTGAGCCTGGACTCCCAACAGGTCAGAGGACGCAGAGCACCCTGACGATAAAGCAATACCGAGAGTGACGAGGGGCTAGCAGGGTCACAAATGAAAGGCAGGCATGGGACAGACCCGTTTAGGTCACCGCAGGCAGTCTGGCCAGTCAAAGCTTTATTTCCCTGTGGCACAGTAGAAACTGAGAAGGTCTGCTGCAATGGTGTGCCATCCCAGGGGGAACATGTACGTGACTGATGGCGCAGAGCAGCATCTAGTGTTGTGAACACATTGTATCGAAGGGCCCTTGATAAAGAGGCAGAGAAGCTGCACAGACACGCAAAGACGCTCCAGTGAAGGCCAGCAAGAGTCCCTGTCTAATTGAATCATCTGGAGCAAATCACATACAGCCAGCTTCCTGCTCCTTCGCACAGAGGAATTAAAGGAGATTACATCCCAGTCTAGCACTAGCCCGAGAACAATGGTCCGTAATCTGTGCTAATTCTTCCACCTAATCAGGGGTGAGCAGCTCCCAGGCCTGGGGTACAGCAGGGGGTCCGTGCCTGTCATCACTGCCGCTGGTCAAAGAGCATAAACAAAGTGTGATGAGTTGGGATGGTAGGGAGGCAAAACACTTCACGGTACTATGCCTGTGTTTTATAAAAATTCCACCGTAATTCCACAAATTAATCTTGGAGTGTTGCTGGAATAATGATGTTTCTTTTAATGAAAACAACCAAACTGACTTCATGGAACAGCAACTCAGATGACAATATAATAAAATCTGCAGAGAGCTGCTGTCTGTGCACACCTCACACTAATTTGCTAATAAAATCCTGGAACTAAACTGTTATACAAACTACATGCATCGACAAATGAATTAATTGAACTGAGCAGCATGTGAACTGAATCACAAACATAAAGCTGACTGAACTGAACTGCCGTGAAAGACAGTATACCAAACGGGGAACTATTCAAAATTGAGAATCTATTTGAGCAACATTAGTGAGCCGTGTAAAAAGTACACTTCATACATCAAGCTGTATCATCAAGCTTCCAACCTTACTGCTCATTGGTCACAGGCTGTTTCCATCCTAAAACATTTTAATGCTTCTAAAACTCGGTGAAAACATAAACAACTGGTAGAATTTTATGAAAGACGACTAACCTTTTTTATGTTTAGCTTGTTCTCGTTACGTTACTTGTCAATCCCTGAAAATATTACATCATACAGACATATCAAACATGACGTATTTGGAAACTTGTATAAGGTATGCAAGTTGCTATATTCCATCAGAAATGAGAATATGTCAAACAACTAATTTCTAAAATGGATAAACCTTTACAATTTTTATGGAAATGATTTTCAGGCATTTTTGAACAACTAAAAGTCAGTTTGATAAACTATTTGTTTTCTCTTGTAGTTTTCTTACCTGCATTTTTTTTGAAGAAAGTGAATGGAAACTGTTAATCATTACTTTTAGATCTTTAAACAATGTGTAGCACAAGCCAAAAAGAGACATTTATATAAAATACTTTAAATTATTACTTCATTATTATACAGAGTAAAGTTATCCGACAAGCATATCATCCATACAGGAAACAGACACTGCTCCCTTAAAATTAATAACTTGCTTCATAACCCTAAGCAAATCTAAAATAAGTCACCTCTTCTTCAACTGAGAGATACTGGCAGTTTTATGACCATGTACTGTTTGTTTAAGAGCAGAAAGACCAAAAACATTTATGCTTCCTTTCCTTTTTGGATTATTTGGATTATTGTCTGTTATTTTATTACTGTCTCTGATTATTAATGGAAATCATGGCTCCTTCAGTAATCACCTCCCGACTTGTCTGAATGTTGGTATGATGATTCTACAGTGTACTGCAGAATGTGTTTCACCTGGGCTAAAAGAGGTCCTATTACACTTTGGACAGATCTGTCCATTAAACATATAACCGCAATAAGGGTAACAGCAATAAAGGTTTCTTGGAATCTTGCTAACTTCCTGGATGGTTTGCCGCTGCACCCATGAGGAACTTTTGGCAGCTCACTCACAGGTCCTGTAAAGACTTCTAAACAGTGCTTCACTGGAGCTCTAGAAATGTGTTCAGTCACCTGAAGCTCATTATCAATCAACACTGGTTTGTGTGAACACCTAAGAGGGTAATTGCTTTTTCCACATGGTTGATCTGATAACTGTGCACATTAAATACATTAAATTTAACAACATTTTGTGTTTCAAAACAATCTCTTTCTTAAATACAGTATGTTTGAAGATTCACACAGTTGATGCTATTATAGGCAGAACAAATTTGATTAGTAACTAGAGCAAGAAAGCAGATGAAATCTGTATGTTAAGGGCACCGATTGGCCAGTTTTGTCTTTGTTGGGCCAGGTAACTTCTAGACAGTGGTGAATGACATGCATGGCCTCCAGATCCACTAAGAATTCACTGGCTAAAGGTAATAAGCAGTCTCTGCACGTTAACAGTCACTCAATTTGCAAATTCCAATGAGCAGTCTACTTAAGCAGCACTTTGTCAGTTGGGGGTTTCATTAATTTAGCCATATGTGGAGGAGTCTAATTCTTACCAGAGTGTCAAAAGTTCCATCTCATCAAATAGAGCTCATCTCTAGTGAAGTGAACTAAAAGCTGAATAATGCAGCCCTCTTAAGCTCCTGCCTCTAGTGACCCCTAAGAAACTGGTATCAGGAATTCACCCCAAGTTTTAGGTATCAGTTGACTACTTCCACTTTCTTTCCCTGAGATAACAGACAAATCCTCTTCCCTCAGGGGGAACCCAGTCAACACTCAAATACGGTGCAGTCCTCCATCAGACTCGTTCCACTGCAAACAAAGCACACTCTCAGCAACTACATCCAACTGACACTCTCGCCAAACAGGAACCCAACATGAAAGAACTCATTTCTATGGAAATATGCAACCTAACAAAAAACCTTCCCAAGTTTTCCCAGCAGAAGCACTTTAATCCATTTACAATTTTGGAATGCAGAAAGGCTCAAAGCCTCTAATATATAGGTCAAGCTGTTCAAAGGTTTCTAATACTTTAAGGAGGGAAAAAAAGACAATATACTTTTCTGGAAGTACCCGAAGTTCAGGGTCTTGCATGAATAAGCTGGCCACTGTCTGAACCACGTCAGATTCAAAGGCATGCCTCAAAACAGCCAGATATCTTTAAACCAGAGCTCTAGTGAACTCCACTTTAGGGTAAAGTACAATGATGGAATGCTAACCACACCTACGGGTGGGCAGTGCAGTTATATAAAAGTGAATACCGGTATAAAATTCTCTCATGATATCAATTTTGCTGTACTGTGGAAACCGTGATAAGCCCAAACAGTAACAAACAGCACCAGCCCAGAACAAACAAAACCTACAGCTTAGATCACTCTTATAAACTCAGCAAAATGGTCTTCTGGACAAAGATGCACCGCCAAGTGCTGTTTCAGCCATTCCTGTTTACACTTGACACACTGCAATAGACACAATCCAGCACATTCAAACTTCTAGATCTTTTTTTAACCTTGCGTTCATCAGGTGCACAGCATTGCATTAATGGAGAGTTGCTTAGCAAGTTAGCCTCTACAGGCACGCTAATGAAAACGAAAAGTTCTCACGCCACCTGCCGAGACACTGCTGCAAAAGTAGAACCCTGGCTTAACCAGAGACACACAAAGGGAGTGTTTTGTTGGCCAGGTGCCACATGCATTAAGCATCATGAATTTGTTCAGTATTTTCCTGACTCCATTTTAACCCCCCCCCCAACCCCACCCTACACTCAGGGTTGCCAAATTTTGCAATTTTCCTAGTAACTCAGTTACTCTGACAGTGCAGTGCAGGTAGGAATGATAAAGTGGCTTGAAACATCTTTGTTTGGATAACTGTCTATACACTAGTTTTTGTGTCGGGTTCATGCTGTTACAGCTCACACATGCTCCACACATACAAGGAAATTCCTCAGATGTACACTTACCAAACAAATCCTCTGTTCAAACAAACACTTTTTGTTGTGATTTGTGATTGGGTGAACGTTTAAACAGTGGTGGAAGCCTCCAACATCCATGGAGGAAACTTAATGCGATCAACATAACAAGACGTCTTTGCTGGATGTAGAAAACAACAGTGTAATATTATTTCAGAATCAAACCACACAGTGCAGTACAGAACTGAGGATCAGTAAAAAGATAAAAACCTAACATAAGGAGAGGCTGCGGGAGAGAACCACTAAACTGCTCCCATACTGACGGAGCTACTGTTGTGTTGTAGGGCTGATTGGTATATGGACCTTTCAAAATAAATCGATATCATTTCATAAGAGATACAGAATGAGACGAGACCATTTATATCCATATAGTTTGTGTTAAAATACATGACTGGTTTCGTCCGTAAAGCAGTACCAGTACACTTCATCCTCTCTACGTAACCCCAGCTGAGTGCCATCATGACTCTCTCGCATGTTACAGATTTAAGAACGCTAAGTTGCAATGAACTGGAGTTAAGAATACTTTGACCTGCTGCTGCTAATCAAAGCGCTGTCACTCCTTCGTTATACTTTCCATATACCAAAAGCTTTAGCAGCCTTGTTAGCCTCCCTATGGCAATAAACAGCCACATGTTCAGCTCTGCCTCCTCATTATTCACCACCATCAATGCAATATTTTATCTGATGAGTTTTAATGAAGGTAATAAAAGGGGATGGTGGAGTGGTGCTGTGGAGTGAAGACGGTGGTGTGGTGGTCTGAGATGAGGACGGTGGAGCGGTAGTAAACCTTATGAAAAGAAAAGGGTGCTGAGAGGAGTGGTATTACTAAGACGGCTCTTCATAAATACATAGCCCCTGTTCCAACAACAGAACAAGTGAAAACCATTCACCCAAGACACAAGGCTTCCATTCGCAACTGCTACTTTTATTGTATCACCAATCAGCCTTTACATAGCAAGACATGATATTTGCTCCATACAACCCAGCCCCAGTGTGTGGCAGTGTGTGGTAGTGGTAGAATTTACACAATAAATAAGACAACAAATAAATTACTGCACCTTTAAACAGACATCACTTTCTCTAGGCCGCATGTTAGAGATGAAACAACTATCTGACATTATAAGGGATGGGCTTTCTATATATAGTGCTAAAAAGGGTTCTGCTATGACTACAAGCCTGACATCATAACCACAGGAGATGCCTTTTAAGTGCTACAGAACCATTTCCAAAAGTTTCCACCCTTTACCGCACACTATCAAGCAAAACGAATCATGCTAAGGGTTCTTTAGGTGTTCATGGTTCTATACAGAACTGTTTTCTTTGCCATAGAACCCTCGAAGAACCTCAGGAATGTTCAAGTGCAAAACAAAAACACTGAATATTCAGAAGCTCTGTATGCTTCACATACATTAGCCAGTGAGCTACACAACTGATCAATTCTCCTAAAATGTTTAAAGCTCTTTTTGCAAATGGTGTTCATGTGAAATAAATGAGATCTGCTCATGCAGACCTAGCTCAAATTTATGGAGAGGCTACAGAAAAAACACAGCATGTTTTGGTACATCAGCTCTGGGTGAAGAGAGCTCAGTATGTCAGAACACTGTTGTAAATTTATTGCAGCTCTTCCCATGAAAGGCAACGTACAGCCCTGGAAATAAATAAGAGAGCACTCCAGTTTCCTCTCAAATCAGCGTCTCCACATGTACAGCAGTTCTTAGTGAGGAACAGAAGGTCGGGTTCTAGCTTTACCTTCAGATACAGTGAGCGTCTGGCAGGGTCAAGCAGCAAACACCCAGGACAACACAGCTACAGGCTGGCAGAGGGCCAAACCCACTCTCCACTGACCGTGATGAGCGCCACCTCCAATGTCCCTTAAACACCAAAACCTCAAGTGACCTACAGAGAGACTGGCGAGCGGTGGCTGGGGGGAAACGCACAGCGAGCATGGTTCTAAAAACAGGCTTCTGGAGGTCATTATTGATTTTCTACATAAACAGATCTAATACAATATCTGATCTGGAGTTTGGGAGACATGTTTCCAGTAGTGAGTAGAGAATAAAACACAACTGCGAAATGTTGGCCAAACACAAACCCAGAAACTGTACAACTAGAGAAATTGATCATTTAGAGGTGGTCTCTTAAATGTTTTCCTGATCTGTATGTGCATATTAAATGATAAGTCGCATGAATATTACAAGCTACGTCTACCAAACATATCCAATTTATCTCGATGGCATTACCTGCACTGAAAAGAGACACTGGAGAAGGAAAATCGGAGATATGGATAAATAGGAGTGCCGAGAGCTGCATATAAACAGAGCAATATGTGAGCTTAACACTGGCTTTTTAGTTTAGACAATAAGCAAATAGTGGCTACCGGTAAAGAATACGGCATACAGCGAGCTGCTACATACACAGAGGCTGATTACTGTGGTAGAAAACCCACGGGTACCACAGTGTTTCGTGCACGGCAGGTGAAGAAACATCTGCCTGAAGACACAAGTGATGCCCAGGAGATGAATGAGACAGTATTGTGACAGCTCTCAACACTCCCGCTTTACTCTGTAATAAATTGGAATGGCCATTTCTCATTCCCCTGTGCGGATTTCTCCCCAAACGAATACCGGGCTCATTTCTCTCTGCAAGGCTGCTGTTGGAAAAAGTTTCACTCCTTGCCTCATTAAACACCAGGCTGCACGCAAAAATGTTCGCAGTATGCTTTGTCACCCTGTATTAGGCATCCAGCCAAGCATGTGAAGCCTGTAAAGCGTCTAATATAACATGACCGTTTCTCCTTATGGCTGCTTCAGCGTGAGGGTACGAGCATGAGCACGCTGTCCCGTTCCCCACTGACCACCAGCGGCATGCCTTTTCTGTTAGCAAACCTGAGAACACCGGAAAGGGGGAGGAAAAAAATAAATAAATAAATAAATCAACATTCGATAATGTCATGCAGCAGGAGCATGAAGGGAAATGTAAGGAGAATCAGGAGGTGGCGTAAGGAGCAGCAGGGGAGGTAGAGCAGGCAAGTGCAAGGCAGGTCAAACCAGATATCCTCACCACAGAAGCCCTTGAAAATGTCTGCCTCATTACTGCAGCAGTAACACAGCGCAGACAGAACAGAGCGGCACTCATACACCAAGCCGCTGTCAGGCCGACAGACTCAAATGCACTAAACGTCCAAAAGCACCTTCCAATTTGTGAATTCAGCTCTTTAAAGCACACCCATTGCTGACCACAGGTGTTTAATTGCATGCACAGAGCCTGTATAATCTCCAGCACAAAGCAGCAGTAATGAATGAAACGCTCTTAAGCACATGAGGCTGGCAACGAGCTGTGGAGCAGTGAAACCACATTCTCTGAAGTGATGAATTGAGGTTACGGACCTTCCTAATACTCAAGTGGCTGAATGAAATCAAGACTTCACAGCAATATTCCAACATCTAGTGCAAATCTTTCACGACACATAAAGCATCAATAATGATGAACATATTGGGGCTGATACTGATCTCCTTCACTTGTACTTATGAAAACCCACCAATACCAACATACCGGTACCACCTAAACACAAAGCTGACGATCACTTTGAACAGTCTGCCATTCCTGACAGCCAGGAATACACTGTGATGTGTAACACATGGACACAACCGCTTCCCCCAAAACAGATAAACAACACAGAGACGAGGCTAGAGATGGAGGCTGGAGAGATTAGGCTAGCCAAACAGAGGAGAACGCATTTCCTACCAAAACCTATAGGTGCACCCTTACTGTGTTTGATGGAGTACAACAAGTATTGTAGCCTAAGGAATCGTAGAAACCCCTATACTCCTTTCTGTTTCTTACCGTGTACGTTTTAGCTGTACACGGCATTATCTGAGCCACACAACTTTAAAATAAACCTGTCTGTGCTTGTGTTACATCCGGCAGGATACGAAACACCCAACGAACGATGCAATAAACATTTATCTCCTCTCATATCATTATTGTGTTATCTGACAGCTTAATTGAACATTGCCCTTTATGTCAACACTATGAAGCCCTACTTCTATACTATACTCACCAAACTAATGAATGGACCTCCTATGGTGTCACGCTAGCCTTGACCTGCTATTTATTATGGAGCTATGTGGTTTTGGATGCAGCATGCACAGTTTAATTTCACTGTGTTGGGTTCTGTTGTTCATAAAGCTGTGTTGTCCTGAGGGGTACAACTATTACAGTGTTTAGCAAATTGCCTTTATTGATAACCTACATTTACCCAAAAACAATAGCACACTCAGCCTAATATTCAAATCCTTCAGGTCTAAAGGGAAACATGGCTATGACCCAGGAGTATGAAAAGTATGAAAGAATAACTGCTACATTACAAGGCCAAGTTAAAATTTCATAACAACGTTATTCATTTACATGGCCATTGCTCCACAAAGTTTTTAAACTGGTTGTTGTAGACAGAATGGGAGATTAATGTAACTTGGGTGCAAACTCCTAGCATACGTTCTCTGTACTCCGAACTAAAACTAGCCAAGGGCCACTGAGACAAAGCACAAACAGATACCCTGCAATTACCTCACCAAATGTCCCCCAAAAGAATCTCTAGGGCTCACTTAGTCTTCGCATGAAATGAGATCCAATGTTGGTAGGGAACTCGGCGAGTTCTTTAGTGCTTCTCCTCTGAGTCTTCTTTTTAAGCACTATCTAATGACAAATGGAGCAAAAAGCGCTCCCTCAGGCGTCACAAAAGCAGGCTCTTCTGACCTTCACTGCTACTATGTCATGTAGTCATCTGACAGCGGAGATTATAATTAAAGGCTGGTTCGTAATACGACCTCCTTGGCACAGGAAAACCTAACTCCTCCAAAAATGTACAAGAAACACTGTGTTCCAGATCCGTGAAGGGATATAGGAATTACTGGCTGGATGGTTCTTGAAAACATGACACTGATATGCCATTGTGCAGACTGAATGTTGCATTCTGGATGAGCACACAGATTTGTGGGTTTACATGCAATCAGTCTGATCTATTATTGAACCCGTTCACACGGGCATAATTTAAATAGCCCAGATATCTGGTTTAAGAATTCAAACATATGAATTACTCAAAAATATGAATTTTGTCCCATCACTGCAATATCACCACATTGTTCAAGACAAATATAGAGATCACCCATCCTGACAGACAGCTCTACAGCAATTTCGGTCATCTTTAATTAACCTGAAGCACTTGGCTGTATTTCAATAGGAGGAGAGGTGGAAACTAGATTCATTACAGATCTCTGTAGGTTAGATGATTATTCAAAAAACACGCAACATATAGATTATACAATATAAATTAATACAGATTCAAATAAACAAATTCTGTTATTGTTTGGAAGAGGTTCTATGGAGGTACATTTACTACTGATAGTGATACTGTTCATTCTTTCTTTTTTGATAAACCTAGGGGTGCATGTAGGGCTATCCTTTTTCCAGGCCATGCACGCGTACATAACATATTGGTATATGATGCATGAGTCAGATACCATAACAAATGACCTACTTATAACAAAAAGCACCAACTGCTGTCCACAGGTGTGTGCATGCACAGAGCCTGTGTAATCGCCAACGTAAAGCAGGAATTATTGAAAGGGACGCTCTTCAGCACACGAGGCCAGAATCGAGCCGTGGACCAGTGAAACCACATTCTCTGTGGTGATGAATTGAGGCGGTGTTTGCGATCAAGAACTTCTCATTCACACCTTTCTAATACTCAGGAGGCTGAATGAAATCAAGGCTTCACAGCAATATTCCAACATCTAGTGCAAATCTCTGATGATATATAATATTATAGCATCGATGTACATCAATACTGATGAAGATATCAGGCCAACACCAATCTCGTTCAAACCTAACATACCGAGAGCAACTGAACACAAAGCTGACAATGATTTTGAACATTCCGCCTGGACGGATTCCTGAGTCAGGAATAGACTGATTTTAGCCCGTTCATAAACACACAAACTCGACTGCTTCCCCAAACCAGATAAACAAAACAGAGAGCAGGCTAGATGAATCACAACTGCTTCCACAATATGGGTGGAGAGATAAGGCACATTTCCTACCAATACCTATATCTGCAACTTCACTTTGTTTGAAGGAATACAAATCTAGTACTGTAGCCCAGAAATCTAAATATATACTGTACTTCTGCCTATTTCTCTAACAGAACTAAAAAGACAGTCAGCAGACAGCTCTATCTACGACCAATTTCATTCACACTCTGCACAGAGTACTAAGCAACACATTGAGAAACTACAGCTGTGCACGGAAACAGGACAGGACAATATGGCCACATAATGCTGTGTTTATGTAGCTTGGTTAGAGAAAAAGAAAAGAGGATTTCTAAGTTGTCATTTGGACAAAAAAGGAGGGACTATGTTTTTCAGCTTTGAGCTTAGTGAGGCCGTGTTCTCTAATTGCTGTTTTGGAACACTTTGGTTACAGACAAGACCATAACTCTCTGGAGTTTCTCAAGGAGATCATCAAGGAGACCCTTTATGCGCTATAAAACTTATAAATCAGAATAAAGTTGCCCATACAGAGTTTGTTGTTTTTTTTTTTCCTTTAACTGATCTTGTCTCTCTATCCATAACGGGGAGGCGGTTGTGATTGTGTTAATGTTAACATTAATAAATAGGCTAAAATCACACAGTGTATCCGCCCACCTCCGAGTAACATTTCTCTGCGTGATCAGATCCTGCCTCACTGCCAGTTTGAGTCATTTAGTCATTAGTGCAGTGTATGTGTGTTAGTGTAGTGTATGTGTGTTAGTGCAGTGTATGTGTGGATTATGTCACCAGGTCTCAGCCTGTATCAGTATGTTGGTTTTGCAACATTTTCATTAGTATGAAAAGAGTAAATAAGCACAGTAGCATCATCTCGATACCCACTACAGGTGCCAGCAGCGATACACCCCTCGTTAAGCACCCTATAGTGACATGCCTGTCAGTTTTTAGACAAGCAAGTTCTTTCTTACAGCTATAAAAAAATATAATCTGACCATCCTGCATTATTTAGAAATACAACACATACAAAACTTCCAAAAATAAACAAATAAATAAAAATCTACAAGTACAAAAAAAGTGCCTCACAATTGTTGCCAGTCCACATCAGGGACATTAAGAAAAGCCGAGCTCCCTTAGGAATCAAAGTGCATTAGTTTGCACTGTAATCCCTCTTTTCCCTGAAGCAAACAGTGGAGCACTACACAAATCCTCTCCTATCCTCTCTGTCTCTTTAGTACTTATATCAGAACCGAGAAGCCCCCACAACGATCCCGTCAAGTGCGGGATGAGAAGCGGTGAGCGAGAAGGGGTTACGCTCACAAGTCAGTGGACTGTGTCGTGCGTGTTTAATAGTCCATGTTACAAGAAGATAGCCTAAAGGCTACCTGAGGGGAACGAAGCGAGACAGAAGCAAAGGATGAATGACGGAGGTTAAACGTGCCCTGCAACGCAGCTAACTCCACGATCCAAGCTTCTAGAGAGGTCCATAAGGAGTGTGACCAATCCAAAGTTTTAAGGTGAGATTTACATCAACCAGAAATTCACTGGCACACGAGCTTGTTACACTGTGACAAGCCAAACAATACACGGATCATCATGTGTTTGTTAGTGGCCACGGCAGAAGTACGGTTCCCAGCCAGCGTCATCACTTATTCAGCTAACAAGTGGTCAGTTGCTGATTGCACATTAAGACTCTAGTGGGTGACGGGGGATACACATAGTGCACCAGTCAAATTAGGTCTGGTATATACTAGCCCGATCTGTGATGCAGGACCTTCCTGAAAAAGTCATACTGTTAGTAAACACACGGCCGTCTAAGCATCTCGATTCCCAACAATTAACATGCCCATGAAAAGCCGCAGTCCATATGTGTGTCAAAACCATAAGCCTCGTGTGTCCTTTTAAAAAGGATTGCGTGATAAAGCATGAAACGGGCAGAGCGTGTGTTAACCATGACTTCGGGCCATCAGCAACAGTGAAAGCGATACACATGCTTGTCTTCCCACGTATAAATCATTCCCTTCCGTCCACCTGGCAGGGATCAGTGGACATGACGGAACAGCCTCCTTGTCTTTTATTTCCCCCTCTGCCTGATCAGGCCCCATTTTTGCCAGCCAACAGCCTTATTCCTCATGGTTTTTCATTCTCACAGCCCTCCTGAAAAGAGCGATAGATGTCTGATATCTAGAAGGAGATACTTCATGTACCAAGCGACAGAAATGCACAGTAGAAACGGTAGACAGACACCCTTCCAGAGAGCGCGTAGAACACTAGTGTGGAAGGAGAATCCAGAGTCCTACCCTTGAGACCCTTGGTAGCAGCTAAGACTTTTCCTCGGTTCCTCCTCACACGAGAGTCACAGTGGTCTATAGCAATCTCTGAATAGAGTGATCTGACATAGAAACGACCTCAAGATGAGCCTCGACACCTGCTGAAACCCAAAATGATCCCAGTGCATGTGGGCTACCCAAGAACAGAGACAAGTATTCTTAATTGAAACCGATCCAACTAATAATTGCAGCTACAGAGTCTAAATCGTATGTGAACCGAGATTTTGCCTGTGTGGCCACAAGGACCTTCCTGGCACCATAAAAACGAGGCAATAACGCGCATGGACACGACTAAAGCAACCATTCAGATAGTGTTCATTAAAAGCAGGCCAAAAAAAAAAAAGACTCATGAGTGGACTAAGAAAAGGGGATTCGGGTTTTTTGGCGTAGACCCAATCGGCCAGAGGCATTCGATCCAGCCATAGTGTCAGTAGACTATAGCTTCATGGCATCAACTGGGGCAAAAATAAAACGGCATTCAACATAGATAATAAGAAAACAAGCCTACAAATTTGTGAGCAAACCAAACGAATGTCTAATCGTCTTCCTTACTTTTCCACGCGAGCTCGTCGTCATCAATGCACTCATAAGACTGTGGAGCCTTTGATCTCCGATTATGTAGAGTCCGCATTCTACCCCACTCACCAATGCGCATTGTGTCTGTAGTCAGCCTCCATATTGGGATATATCATTATAGAAAACAAAAAAAAATAAGCCCCGGACAACAGCACTGTAAGCTCTCTGGTGCCAGGGCTGACCCTATAAGCTCATTTTTCACTACACAAGAACAACACTGATAAGCAACACAGGCCAAACTTCTAAAGCTGGCAAAGTACAGTAGGTCTCAGGCGAAACTATTCCTCTGTAAGGTCAGCCACAGAGTCTCTAACTTACTCCAAAGACCACAAATTATCCATGCCCCAGTGCTAAGCATCACTTATGCACTATCAAGAGAACAGCATGTCATGTTCAGTAAATTAGGAGTTGCGTGAAAGTGACTGCAATACACTCTAAGAAAAGAAAAGATTGATCGGGTTTTTTCAATTGATTCAGCAAGACTGCTGCATCACACATAAAACCCTTCCTAAAGTAGCAAAAACATCTTCGAAGGCGGTTGCAAACAGTGCCAGGACATTGTAGCTCTATCTGTGGGAACACGCAGAAAGCACAGCCTCCGCGCTTCTACATATCTAATAAGCAACACAATGAATAAAAATAACCAATGAAGCTTCGAATGAGGCATACTGACCATCGTAACTTGTCATATCTTGTGAAACTACAAAATCCAGATTTCCCCGTTTTGGTGAAGGGACTAAACAGTTTCATTAGCAGCCGAGAGCTGTTCAGACTCAATTCCTTGGCATGTTTGTATTCGTTTGTGGTTGTAAAAGTACACAACTTGTGCGATTACCTCGTGTGCCTCGGGGTACCCCGTTTCTGCGGGGAACTGTTTTGTTTGTCTGATGAAGGCTCCTCTCAGGATGCCTACGTTTTGCGCCCTCCTGAAGGGCCTGTAAATAAGGAGCCCAGCGTCCCTCACCTGGCCCATTAGGTTGTGGAGGGCTTTTCATTTATAAGAGAGTTAAAATGTGAAACAAGTGCTTATTGATTCTCATAATCATCTCTCCTCGCCTCTGATGAGAGTCTCCAAAGAGAGCGCTGCAAATTGTCTGACAACTGTGGCATGTTGCTCCAATTAATTCTTTATCGAGGTTACACCGCTTGTCGGTTTTCGACTAGCACTATTTCCACTGCTTCCCATTTTAGAAGCTGTACGCGCTACTATGCAAATATTATGTTGCCATTGCTAAGACGTTTGGGTGTCCAGGAATTGTGGGCTTGTCTTGTAATGGTGCCTCACTATTTTTGAGAGATTAAAACGAACAACCTTGCCTATATGCTGGCCGGTTCGTGGTGAAGACTCTTCTCATTGATACTCAGATATATACTGGCCTACGCGATAAGAGAAATATTAAATAAATCTAAAGAATAATATCAAAAACAGGTATTATCATAAATGGCCTGCTTGACATCACCACTATTAAATTGCTCAGTGCGAGATAAGAAAGCAAGTAGCGAGGGTGCTTGGACAATTTCTATTGGTTTAATCATCAGTAAGTCCACACATAAGTAAAGGACAGCCAGATCAAAAAAAGATAAAGAGTTATATAGATTTCACAGCTATAAATTCCATAGTACACACTTTGGTGAACATTTTAACTAAAGTTAGCATGCTAATCAGCTAGCCCTGCCCAGTCCTGTCTGTAAAACTACTTAGCATCCTACGAAGGTGACAGTGAGCAAAACAGGAGCTAACACTAGCCTTACACCTCCGACGATGCTCCTGGTGATTAAGCGATGAAGTTTAATGCTGACTTGCAGCAAAGACTGATAAGTAAACATGAGAAGGTGTAGGAGGGAGGGGTTGGGACTGTGTGGAATATGAATTTGACAGATGGCATCATCTAACATATTGCATTTGTATATTTCTATAGGGTAAGTGTACCCATTGCACCCATGCACCCTTTAAGCCCAATTTTACAAAAAAGGAAAACATCCATTCTGTCATCCATTACTTTATCCAATCAAATGGTTCATTACTTCCATAACATTTTTCATTGCATACAAATCACATTTTCCATTGTTCAGTTAACCCCGCTCAAATGTATGGTCTCAGGACCCCTGACAAGAAGACACCTTAAAACTTTGGTGCTTTAAGACCAGTCAGAAATAATCCATTTTTAGCCACATCTTTAGTAAGTACATTAATATAATGTAAAATAAGAGGTAAACATACCGATTTTGTTATATAAATGGATAAGAATAGTAGTTGTTGCCTATCATACTTTAGAATTCCCCTATAAATGCAAAGATGTTTTTTTGTACAATCAAACTGCCCCCTAAATATCTCAAATCTAGAGGTAAATTAAAAAAAACTGTGTCTGTAATCTAGGAAAAATAAAAAAACTGGGCTTAATGGGTACACTTACCCTATAGTTAGTATCGCTTCATTTGCCAGATAACATAAAAGCACCACAAAATGTATTAAATAGTTTTATTTATCTATTTCCTTCTTGTTTCCAGGTGCTTTTAGGTAACGCTTAGCTTATATAGGAGACATATGACAGTAACGCAACATGTTCATGTGATACAAAACCTGAACTTCAACAAATTGAAACATTTGCAGTTCAAAACACTTGTAGGATGAAATAACGTCCATGTCTTCATGCCACCATCAGCTGTGCACAATAACTTTCACACAACAACGATTCATTCTACAGCAATGTGTAAACACTAGGAGACATGAAGAATCAGAAACACACACACACACACACACACACACACACAGACACACACACAGACACACACACAGACACACACACACACACGCCACTCTGAAACCCCTGAGAATTAAAAAAATAAAAAGCTGTTTTAAACTCCTTGAAATTTCAATATCACTTGGTTCACTTCCAACAGCTTCAGAAGCACTTTGCTTGCACAGCTCCAACACATCCTGTTTCCAGATTTCTTCTAACCTCTCTCTCTCCCTTTCTCTATTTCTCTTTCTCTAGACAGATCCATTCCTATAGGGTGTTCGTGTTTCAAATTAGGTCACGTTGATTTAATTTTACATCCTGCCAGGCTGATCCGTCTGACCTTACTCATCAGAGGGTTCTCCATCATCGTTAGCTTCAAAAGTGAGAGAATATTCTCATATGCAGCCGAAGCACTGAGTACTAAAGCACTAATACACATTAGACAAATTACACACACTGTGCTTTGACTCCGCACCGCCGTAGTAATGTATGCATTTCATATACTGTAATGGAGATTTCGTCATTTGTTGGCGATGCAATGAAAACAGCGGAGATGATCAGCATAGAAAGCAATCTCAAACCCTGGCCATGCATATTAGCTCTATGAGTCAAAGAGCCTGAGGCATATGCTTCCTCTGTTTCTGAGAAGCCTCGTTTCTTTCACCAGGAGTTCATTTCTCTAATGAGAGAAACAGCAGGTCAGAAGGACAGAACCTCAAATAAGGACGTGACATACAAAACGCCTGTGTTACTTTTAAGAGCCCAAGGGTTTCTTATCAGACCTCAGGCTGGAAACCACAGTTAAGAGAAAGCGGGGTTCTGTTTAATGAGGAGATCAGCTCAGTGGTCACGTTTGAAACAATGCAAAACACACGGAGGAGAAGAACAAAATTATACCAAGCTGGCGTTACATGGTCTGATCAGAACGGTTTTGGGAATTCAACAGACTTGTGATGTTGTTGATCATTATGGCATACACTAAGAGGCCAGTGCCAGCAGTCATGCCAGCTGTCTCGCAAATATATCAGCTATACTTCATAATCCACATATGCAGGACTGCAACTTAATCTTTCTCCTGTTAAGTCATCCTCACTTCCCCCAAAGTTGGGCCGTAATCGATACCATGATTGTTTTCCAAAACAGCATATCATATCAGATATCAGTATATTCAAGATACTATTCATAAATGTAATTAATCTATTCCTCCAGGTGTTTATTATATCCTCGCTGTCCAAAGAAAAACATGAATCATTTTTGTTTATTTTTACTTTTATGCCTCATTTGATCACATGAGCTGCTGTTTACACTGTGTGGAAATTTTATGAAGAATGGACCAACAGAAATGGCCCAAAACTGCCTGGAAAGACGTCTGGTTCCATTGACTTCCATTCAAATTGAATGAGGTTTTTGGCCTCTCCTGTAAAGTTGCCATTTTGGAGATACCTGTTTTTCTTTGGACAGTGGCGATATATTATATAAATATTTATACATATAGATTTAGGCTGTAAACTAAATATGAACTTTAATGAAGCACATCTTTGGTCTTACAAAAAAAACTAGATAAGCCCTGAATGGTGCTACAACACCTTTTTATAGTTCACTGAAGCTTGAGCTGTCTATCATCAAGGAGCTACTAAGTGTGAACATTAGTGTTGCACCAATACTGATACTGGCACTTAAACTCAGTATCGGTACCATTTCTGACAGGCATGCACATTGACGTGTGTATGCGCACCAGTGGACAGAAAGTAACACACAGCGGTGTGACAGGCAGCAGAAAACTGCTCGTGGCTATATCTCTAACGCCAGTCTTTTATGGGAAAAACATGCTAACAGGAGTCGCTTACCTGAGTGTCTAAACCAGGCTTCTTTCAGTAACTACGCATCTACTGCTGAGTAATCACTTAGTCTGAGATAACGTTAGTCCAGATTATCTCGCCTTCAGCTAGCATAGCCGCCCGCTAGCTGGGTTTGTGTCGCTGTTGTTCAGCTTTGTCACTTAGCAGCGGGGTATCACGGCTTTATTCTTTCACCAAGCCAGAAAAAAAGCAAACAGGGACAGATGAACCCCGGAAATGAAACAACACTGAGCTCCGTTTTTGTCAAGCTGAAGAAGCTGATTGGTGTTTACATGTATACATCACAGGTTCATCTTTATATTGTTCTGTTTTCAGCTATTTTGTCCAATAAAAGATGGCGATTAATCACTGGTTAAAGGGGTATGATCACTAACAGGCCTATCCGGAGCACTCCCACTCTGTGTGAAAACATTTAAAAGACACTTCGAGAAAACTTACTATTTATCTGAAACAGTCAGCCAGTAAAAGACACTGCAGGTCACCATGTTTTGGTTAACTTTTAAATAAAAAAAACTTTTAAAAAAGCACCTATACCAGTATCTCATGTTGTAAACTTGTTAGGACACATCCAGGGTGGTCTCCTCTCTTTAATTTTTTTTGACACCAAAGAAGAAATTCCAACAACAGGTATAGATGATTTATTACCCAGCACTAACTGCACAGTTTAAGAGCATTAGCTCGGCATGCACTAGCTGAAATCATGTGTCATGTTTCCAGAGATCCTTGAGCATTTTTACCAATTGAGAACAACTGTATTTCCTCTGAGTATGTTAAGGGTACGCAGAAACGCTGTACAGTCAGTAACTAACAGAGTTGGTGACTAATGCCTGACTAAACATACAGAGGAGGAACTTGGCTATGTTGCCTACTGCTACAAATCAAACAGAGGTGTTCAAAAATAAATATATAAATACAACAATCCATCCATCCATCCATCCATCCACTGAGAGCTTGAGTACTTAATCTAACAAAGCTCTTTTGTTTGGCAGCCTAGAATAAATAACTGAATTTCCGCTACAGCACTGAAGGCTCTGAAGTTTCTGCGGCCTGGAAGTTGGAACCCAGAATCTCTGCCACACGATTTTTGATTCTGAGAGTGTGTCTAGCCTACTACCCTGGTTACCCACAACCTACCATATCCTATAAACAAGCCAGGTCATGCCAGGCTTCACACTGGCGTTGCTTTTTCAGTGACGGTTATCTGTGCGGAGGAGGGAAACCAACCTGAATTTCCTCGAAGGCTTCATCGATGGTTGTCACCTGGTGCTGCTCGTGCAAGGCAGGCTCATCACAGAAGAAGCAAACCAGGCTCTTGTCGCTGAGGCAGAAGAGCTTGACCTTCTCATGGTCCTTGCACGGGTAAGAGCTCCTCTGGGCATTGAGGATGGCGTCCAGCGGGAAAGCTGAGTACCTCTCCACGATGTTGGAGAGCTTGAGGCTTGGCGAGAGAAGCGGGTCCGTGAAGGTCCTCCTGCACTCAGGACAGTCTCGTGTCCCGTGTTGCTCCTGCCTGTTCCAATGCTCCGTGATGCACTTTCGGCAGAAGTAGTGCTCGCAACCGAAACTCACCGGGTCTTGATAAATACTCAGGCAAATGGAACACAGGAGCTCGTCCTTCAGACAACAAGCCATTTGCATGTATGGTGGGGCCAGTACATGCAGTATTCAGAGACGGCAGTGTTTCAGCAGCTTTAAATGTCCGAGGTAATGTTCTTCTGTCCGAGTGACGGTCTTAATCCTTCGGTTCCTTCGGTTCCACAGGATGTTCTGTAAAAAAGAAAGGGCAGAAAATGCATTCAGGTTTTTATTAAAGATTCAAGCTCAATACTGTTGAGATTCTCCCACGTACATAGCACAAATCCTCAGAGGTCTTGCTGACAACCAGCTAAGGCAAAAGGGTGGAATCAGGATGTAGGAGTGATAAACTCCATAAATTACTCCTATCACTTTCATTTCATTTATACTGTATGGGATAGGCATGGTTCAGGAAGCGCTGGGGCTGGCCAGCTCACTCCAAAACCTGAAAAAGTCACCCAGCAAAGACTGTCAACAGCTTCTGCCGGCGAGAGACAAGAATGAACTGAATTTCTAGCCAGTGCTTAAACTGCATATGCATCCCTGAACGTTACAGAGCGGTTAGTCAGCGCGACGTTAGCTAGCGTTGAGACCTTCTCCTCCGTGCATAAGCTCACCGAGGCATCCGCGCTTTATCCCTATCGTTTCACCCGCTGCATCTCACTGACGACTAACAACAGAGAAGTTAAAGCAAGCCTCTCCGGGTGTCTTTCCATTTCTTGGCACGTCTTTTTTTCCTCATGCGTTTAACCTGGCTGACTAGCTCGCTAACTAATTAGCTGGCCAGCTAGTTTAGTCGCTAGCTAGCTAATGTGTAAACACGGCTAGCTGCAAGATACATACCCACCAGCACCACGCTGAGAAAACAACGATCTTTACCGGTCGGCCGGCTTACTGTGGGCAGTCCTGGCACGTTATATATCTCAAAGAACCTCCCGGCCGGGTATTCATACGACAGGGCTGGTTTTATGATGAATTATTTCGGACAACTTCAGCCTGTCAGCCCGCTGTGTGAAGAGCCCTCCTGTCTCCAAGCTCCTCAAATCCCCAACTGATCGCAACGGTGTCCAGGGAGGAGCAGAGCACAGCAACGGCGCAATCCAACTCAGCTCAGAGGGGGACTCCCGAGGCTAAAGCATCCGGCAAATTATGCGGACGCGACCTTTTTCTGATTATATCAAACACTGCTGCAGAATTACATTTTTGACTTATATAAACATATTTGTTCTTCCAGATTGTGGAGGGAATTTATCACGAATTAACAAACCGGGATGAGGGAATTACCCCTGACGCAGTAATGGTATGACTCCAGATGCATCGTCCCTGTTCCTAACATGAGAAGTCACTGTAAGTATTTTCCTGAGGTGATGTTTTTAATAAGCTATCTGTGGCGACATTTCGGCGTTTTGAATCGTCATTGAAAAAGTCATTTTTCGATTTAAAAGATGTGACTTTAAAGCGGAATGCCACTGATTTGTGTGTGTGTGTGTGTGTGTGTGTGTGTGTGTGGGTGGGGGGGAGTGGGGGTCCTCATAATTCAACTGTTAAAGGAGCAGTGTGTAAGATTTTGGTGGAATCTGTTTGGTGGGAAGACGATTAAAGGCTGTGTCTCAGTTGTGTACTACACAGTATATACTATGTACTAATACTAATAGCAGGAGTGGGCTGGAGTTTGGGAGGCTGGTATGTAAAATAGTGGCATCATTTCCCACTACTAGGTGTTGAATCTTTCGTCATACCCAGCTGCATCCTAAAGGCTACTTCAAAACAAACACAAACAAAGAAAAAAACACTTTATTTGCTACAATACATTTATTTTTACAGGTTGTTTTGACAGATTTGGGTTGAACAAATTTTTTCCACAACATTTCAGATCCAGTGCAATGTTGGATCATCATCTGCCATTCTTTCAAAAAAATTTCCAGGCATTAGAAGCTGGTTCGACTGGTTCTAAGAATGCATTGCAGATTTTGAAGTACATATTAACTTTGACGTCCATAACTGTACTATATACAACATACTCAAAACCTAGTTAGTGTTAGTATTAGGTAGTGTGTAATTGGGACACACCCATAGTAGACAAGACTATGTACTCATTAGTGTATATTTATCTGGAACTACAAATAGTTGTAATTTCCTTAACTTAGAATGAGTCTTTTATATCTAGCCTATGTAGGAGTACATCTTCAAACAGGGCTGCCACCACCAAGGTCCTACAGGAGCCCAAACCAGCTGCAGAGAGTGACTTTCGCATTTTGCGTCAAATCGGCACTTTAGCACCAGCCGGAAGATCTGGAGAGAAGCAGGATCCTTGTCAGAACGTTTTTTGCAGCCCAGGATTATTGGCTGATCCCTATGTAAAACTCCAGGCAGGATATTTTGATATTTAATATCTCATTATCAAACGTACTGCCAGCAGTAAAACTACGAGACTGAAGTCAGCTGCTTATTTGCCATGTACTTATTAGAAATTTCCCAAGCCATCAACATTTACATCCTGGTGCTGACATTCAGCTTCTTAGGTGCCAGTTTCCTGTTCAGATTTTCCTGTTCCACCTTAAATGATATGTAACTACAGAAGCCTTTAAGGTGGAAAGGGAAATTCAAGCAAGAATGTGGTGAATGTCCTTGTTGGAGCATTAAAATTTCAATTATTATTTAGCACAGAAAAAACAAGAAGCAAAAAGAAACTGGAACAGGCTCTGAGGCAGCTGCAGAAAACCCAAGGACCCTGTGGTTCTAGGGAAGTGAAGGGGCGGGGTGAGATAGCAGGATGCAGTACACAACCTGAACACTAGAGGTTCCATACTGCACCTTTTAGATTAGTAATACAAAGAGGCTTATGTGTACAGGGCCATAGTGGAAAAACTCATTCTTGTTCATAATGGTGCTAATAGGAACCAAACATCTGGAGAGTTCACCACCTCAAGGTTATTATGGAAAGTGGCTATGAATACCCTAAGAGACTCCTGTAGTCCCTATGGAAACCACTTTTTCCAGGGTTAAAGATTTTTATGTTCCCATATTAACTAAAATGATCTTTGTCAAAGACGTATATGTAGATTGTTGCTGAGATACCCTGCTTTGTACCTCAAGAGACATGAGGTATGTGCCTGCCATCAGTCCAAGATGAGAGGATGAAGCAGCATTTCCACCCTCACAATAAAACACACTGATAGTGAAGACAACTAGAAACAATAGCAGCAGCAGAAACCAGAGTTAGCATTGGCTTTGTGTTCCACCACTGGAAGTGATCTTGGAGAATTCTGAGTTTCCAGATGATTCTGGGGATTCTCCCTTTCATTGCTGAGTAAAAAGGAAGGAGGAGGGACAGTGCAGAGGATCAGTTTAAAAGTTTGCATCATCCAACAACATTTTTACGTCGCATACCATTTTACCATGACCAACAATACAGAAGGCAAAAGTGTGACATCACAACGGTACATTACTGTAATGCATCACAGGCAGCACAATGTTTCACTATTACAGTTAACGTTTATGTACTTACAGCACACTAACACATTACACTTACTGAGTTACTGTACACCGACACACTACTTACAGTACACTAACACATTACACTTACTGAGTTACTGTACACCAACACACTACTTACAGCACACTAACACGTTATACTTACTGAGTTACTGTACACCAACATTCTACTTACAGCACACTAACACATTACACTTACTGAGTTACTGTACACCAACACACTACTTACAGTACACTAACACATTACACTTACTGAGTTACTGTACACCAACACACTACTTACAGCACACTAACACGTTATACTTACTGAGTTACTGTACACCAACATTCTACTTACAGCACACTAACACATTACACTTACTGAGTTACTGTACACCAACACACTACTTACAGCACACTAACACGTTATACTTACTGAGTTACTGTACACCAACATTCTACTTACAGCACACTAACACATTACACTTACTGAGTTACTGTACACCAACACACTACTTACACCAATACACTACTTACAGTACACTAACACATTACACTTACTGAGTTACTGTACACCAACATTCTACTTACAGCACACTAACACATTACACTTACTGAGTTACTGTACACCAACACACTACTTACAGTACACTAACACATTACACTTACTGAGTTACTGTACACCAACACACTACTTACAGTACACTAACACATTACACTTACTGAGTTACTGTACACCAACACACTACTTACAGCACACTAACACATTACACTTACTGAGTTACTGTACACCAACACACTACTTACAGCACACTAACACATTACACTTACTGAGTTACTGTACCCAAACACACTACTTACAGCACACTAACACATTACACTTACTGAGTTACTGTACACCAACACTCTACTGACAGCACACTAACACATTACACTTACTGAGTTACTGTACACCGACACACTACTTACAGTACACTAACACATTACACTTACTGAGTTACTGTACACCAACATTCTACTTACAGCACACTAACACATTACACTTACTGAGTTACTGTACACCAACACACTACTTACAGTACACTAACACATTACACTTACTGAGTTACTGTACACCAACACACTACTTACAGCACACTAACACATTACACTTACTGAGTTACTGTACACCAACACGCTACTGACAGCACACTAACACATTACACTTACTGAGTTACTGTACACCGACACACTACTTACAGTACACTAACACATTACACTTACTGAGTTACTGTACACCAACACTCTACTTACAGTACACTAACACATTACACTTACTGAGTTACTGTACACCAACACACTACTTACAGTACACTAACACATTACACTTACTGAGTTACTGTACACCAACACACTACTTACAGCACACTAACACATTACACTTACTGAGTTACTGTACACCAACACACTACTTACAGCACACTAACACATTACACTTACTGAGTTACTGTACACCAACACACTACTTACAGCACACTAACACATTACACTTACTGAGTTACTGTACACCAACACGCTACTGACAGCACACTAACACATTACACTTACTGAGTTACTGTACACCGACACACTACTTACAGTACACTAACACATTACACTTACTGAGTTACTGTACACCAACACACTACTTACAGCACACTAACACATTACACTTACTGAGTTACTGTACACCAACACGCTACTGACAGCACACTAACACATTACACTTACTGAGTTACTGTACACCGACACACTACTTACAGTACACTAACACATTACACTTACTGAGTTACTGTACACCAACATTCTACTTACAGCACACTAACACATTACACTTACTGAGTTACTGTACACCAACACACTACTTACAGTACACTAACACATTACACTTACTGAGTTACTGTACACCAACACAGTACTTACAGCACACTAACACATTACACTTACTGAGTTACTGTACACCAACACGCTACTGACAGCACACTAACACATTACACTTACTGAGTTACTGTACACCAACACACTACTTACAGTACACTAACACATTACACTTACTGAGTTACTGTACACCAACACGCTACTGACAGCACACTAACACATTACACTTACTGAGTTACTGTACACCAACACACTACTTACAGCACACTAACGCATTACACTTACTGAGTTACTGTACACCAACTCACTACTTACAGCACACTAACGCATTACACTTACTGAGTTACTGTACACCACACACTACTTACAGCACACTAACGCATTACACTTACTGAGTTACTGTACACCACACACTACTTACAGCACACTAACGCATTACACTTACTGAGTTACTGTACACCAACACACTACTCACAGTACACTAACGCATTACACTTACTGAGTTACTGTACACCAACACGCTACTTACAGTACACTAACGCATTACACTTACTGAGATACTGTACACCAACTCACTACTTACAGTACACTAACGCATTACACTTACTGAGTTACTGTACACCAACACGCTACTTACAGCACACTAACGCATTACACTTACTGAGTTACTGTACACCAACACGCTACTTACAGCACACCAACGCATTACACTTACTGAGTTACTGTACACCAACACGCTACTTACAGCACACTAACGCATTACACTTACTGAGTTACTGTACACCAACACACTACTTACAGCACACCAACGCATTACACTTACTGAGATACTGTACACCAGCACACTACTTACAGTACACTAACACATTACACTTACTGAGTTACTGTACACCAACACACTACTTACAGCACACTAACGCATTACACTTACTGAGTTACTGTACACCAACACACTACTTACAGCACACTAACGCATTACACTTACTGAGTTACTGTACACCAACACACTACTTACAGCACACTAACACATTACACTTACTGAGTTACTGTACACCAACACGCTACTTACAGCACACTAACGCATTACACTTACTGAGATACTGTACACCAACACACTACTTACAGCACACTAACGCATTACACTTACTGAGTTACTGTACACCAACACACTACTTACAGCACACTAACGCATTACACTTACTGAGTTACTGTACACCAACACGCTACTTACAGCACACTAACGCATTACACTTACTGAGTTACTGTACACCAACACGCTACTTACAGTACACTAACGCATTACACTTACTGAGTTACTGTACACCAACTCACTACTTACAGTACACTAACGCATTACACTTACTGAGTTACTGTACACCAACACGCTACTTACAGTACACTAACGCATTACACTTACTGAGTTACTGTACACCAACACACTACTTACAGCACACCAACGCATTACACTTACTGAGTTACTGTACACCAACACGCTACTTACAGCACACTAACGCATTACACTTACTGAGTTACTGTACACCAACACACTACTTACAGCACACCAACGCATTACACTTACTGAGTTACTGTACACCAGCACACTACTTACAGCACACTAACGCATTACACTTACTGAGTTACTGTACACCAACACACTACTTACAGCACACTAACGCATTACACTTACTGAGTTACTGTACACCAACACACTACTTACAGCACACTAACACATTACACTTACTGAGTTACTGTACACCAACACACTACTTACAGCACACTAACACATTACACTTACTGAGTTACTGTACACCAACACACTACTTACAGTACACTAACACATTACAGTTACTGAGTTACTGTACACCAACACACTACTTACAGCACACTAACGCATTACACTTACTGAGTTACTGTACACCAACACGCTACTTACAGCACACTAACACATTACACTTACTGAGTTACTGTACACCGACTCACTACTTACAGTACACTAACGCATTACACTTACTGAGTTACTGTACACCAACACACTACTTACAGCACACTAACACATTACACTTACTGAGTTACTGTACACCAACACACTACTTACAGCACACTAACACATTACACTTACTGAGTTACTGCACACCAACACAGTACTTACAGCACACTAACACATTACACTTACTGAGTTACTGTACACCAACACGCTACTTACAGCACACTAACACATTACACTTACTGAGTTACTGTACACCAACACACTACTTACAGCACACTAACACATTACACTTACTGAGTTACTGTACACCAACACGCTACTTACAGTACACTAACACATTACACTTACTGAGATACTGTACACCCACACTACTTACAGCACACTAACACATTACACTTACTGAGTTACTGTACACCAACACGCTACTGACAGCACACTAACACATTACACTTACTGAGTTACTGTACACCAACACACTACTTACAGTACACTAACACATTACACTTACTGAGTTACTGTACACCAACACGCTACTGACAGCACACTAACACATTACACTTACTGAGTTACTGTACACCAACACACTACTTACAGCACACTAACGCATTACACTTACTGAGTTACTGTACACCAACTCACTACTTACAGCACACTAACGCATTACACTTACTGAGTTACTGTACACCACACACTACTTACAGCACACTAACGCATTACACTTACTGAGTTACTGTACACCACACACTACTTACAGCACACTAACGCATTACACTTACTGAGTTACTGTACACCAACACACTACTCACAGTACACTAACGCATTACACTTACTGAGTTACTGTACACCAACACGCTACTTACAGTACACTAACGCATTACACTTACTGAGATACTGTACACCAACTCACTACTTACAGTACACTAACGCATTACACTTACTGAGTTACTGTACACCAACACGCTACTTACAGCACACTAACGCATTACACTTACTGAGTTACTGTACACCAACACGCTACTTACAGCACACCAACGCATTACACTTACTGAGTTACTGTACACCAACACGCTACTTACAGCACACTAACGCATTACACTTACTGAGTTACTGTACACCAACACACTACTTACAGCACACCAACGCATTACACTTACTGAGATACTGTACACCAGCACACTACTTACAGTACACTAACACATTACACTTACTGAGTTACTGTACACCAACACACTACTTACAGCACACTAACGCATTACACTTACTGAGTTACTGTACACCAACACACTACTTACAGCACACTAACGCATTACACTTACTGAGTTACTGTACACCAACACACTACTTACAGCACACTAACACATTACACTTACTGAGTTACTGTACACCAACACGCTACTTACAGCACACTAACGCATTACACTTACTGAGATACTGTACACCAACACACTACTTACAGCACACTAACGCATTACACTTACTGAGTTACTGTACACCAACACACTACTTACAGCACACTAACGCATTACACTTACTGAGTTACTGTACACCAACACGCTACTTACAGCACACTAACGCATTACACTTACTGAGTTACTGTACACCAACACGCTACTTACAGTACACTAACGCATTACACTTACTGAGTTACTGTACACCAACTCACTACTTACAGTACACTAACGCATTACACTTACTGAGTTACTGTACACCAACACGCTACTTACAGTACACTAACGCATTACACTTACTGAGTTACTGTACACCAACACACTACTTACAGCACACAAAAGCATTACACTTACTGAGTTACTGTACACCAACACGCTACTTACAGCACACTAACGCATTACACTTACTGAGTTACTGTACACCAACACACTACTTACAGCACACCAACGCATTACACTTACTGAGTTACTGTACACCAGCACACTACTTACAGCACACTAACGCATTACACTTACTGAGTTTACTGTACACCAAACACACTACTTACAGCACACTAACGCATTACACTTACTGAGTTACTGTACACCAACACACTACTTACAGCACACTAACACATTACACTTACTGAGTTACTGTACACCAACACACTACTTACAGCACACTAACACATTACACTTACTGAGTTACTGTACACCAACACACTACTTACAGTACACTAACACATTACAGTTACTGAGTTACTGTACACCAACACACTACTTACAGCACACTAACGCATTACACTTACTGAGTTACTGTACACCAACACGCTACTTACAGCACACTAACACATTACACTTACTGAGTTACTGTACACCGACTCACTACTTACAGTACACTAACGCATTACACTTACTGAGTTACTGTACACCAACACACTACTTACAGCACACTAACACATTACACTTACTGAGTTACTGTACACCAACACACTACTTACAGCACACTAACACATTACACTTACTGAGTTACTGCACACCAACACAGTACTTACAGCACACTAACACATTACACTTACTGAGTTACTGTACACCAACACGCTACTTACAGCACACTAACACATTACACTTACTGAGTTACTGTACACCAACACACTACTTACAGCACACTAACACATTACACTTACTGAGTTACTGTACACCAACACGCTACTTACAGTACACTAACACATTACACTTACTGAGATACTGTACACCCACACTACTTACAGCACACTAACACATTACACTTACTGAGTTACTGTACACCAACACACTACTTACAGTACACTAACACATTACACTTACTGAGTTACTGTACACCAACACACTACTTACAGCACACTAACGCATTACACTTACTGAGTTACTGTACACCAACACACTACTTACAGTACACTAACACATTACACTTACTGAGATACTGTACACCAACACACTACTTACAGTACACTAACACATTACACTTACTGAGATACTGTACACCAACACACTACTTACAGCACACTAACACATTACACTTACTGAGTTACTGTACACCAACACACTACTTACAGTACACTAACACATTACACTTACTGAGTTACTGTACACCAACACACTACTTACAGCACACTAACGCATTACACTTACTGAGTTACTGTACACCAACACACTACTTACAGTACACTAACACATTACACTTACTGAGATACTGTACACCACTGCATGCAGTTAATCATATCCATAATAAGATTAGAAAATCATACTGTATCATAATGTTAAATCCTTTACTACAAGGCCCAGACATCCTGACATACTGCCCACCCCTTCCTAGGATATGTAGCAGAGGCAGAGGCAGGAGACGCATCCACAGAAGCCTAGACCTGTTTGCAAATCAGCCCAGCTTTGACAGTACTGCTTACGTGGTAGGCCAGAATATCTGCTGATGCAGTTTACTTTCCTTACGAAGCCATAAATAATATAATCTGGCAGCTCCTGTTATTACTCATTCACAACAACACACTTTCTAATCCCCACTCAGCTGAGAAGAACACATGTGTGGTTAGAGCCATAGGCCATACAGATTCCTGTTTGATTGACAATCTGATGGAGCTTGTATGGACCTGCTCAGCTATTAATATCGGTATGTAGCACTCACAGGGCCCACTGGCCCACCAGCAACAAAACTGCATGTCATGGCAGTGAAGTTGTGAATCTGAAGTCTACAGTCTACTGATGCCGTGATGATTGACAGATGATTGGCAAATGTCGGAGACCACACTGTTTTTAAAAACATACAAACCCACTTCCTAAAAGTAGGACAGTAGGACAAATGCAAGTAGGAGCAGACAGCAATAATTTGCAGATCATCTATATATTTAATGTTTCGGCTAAATAACTTTATTGCATTTTGTAGATATGTCTGCTGATGCCTGCAGCATGTTCCAAAACCAGTGTGACAGGTTCCTTTAACAGCGAATCGTTTGGGAATCAACTGGGAAGTGAGGAAAGTGAAACTTTTCCCGTTCCTGCTTAATTCAGCTGCCCAGCAGAGTGGGGTCTCTCCTGTTATCATAAAGCTCATTTTCAATGCGCCTGGTCTGCAGCTGGGCCACAGAATCTGCACTCCCTTACTTTGAAGCCTTCTTGGCATTGTCTCGCTGAAAGAGGTCGGGACATCCCTGAAAAAGACATAGGGTGCGTCCCAATGGCGCACTCAGTATATAATTATGAATATCAAACTTGACTTTACTCAAAAACCCACAATGCACACTCAGAACCAGTCGATCTTTCAGTATGATAATGATGGACGCTATTGTCCCACAGTGCAACGGGAAACAGAAAGGGGGGATCTGTCACGGCACCCTGTAAAGAGAAGCGTATTCTAGTAAACAGTGGGTTTGTTTGTTTGTGCTCTGAGCGGCCTACATAGCTTGGTATGGCGTAGCTTCATCACTTCCTGTCAGTAAGAAACGATGGCGTATGCTGGTGTGGTGTTCACTAGGCTGCTGAACTCACGCTCCGTTGGTAGTATGTACTGTGTAGTGTTAGTGTGTCGTGGGTCCAGGCTGCAGTGTGTGCTGCTCTAAATAAGGTGACGGTATTTCTGTGCTTGGCTTTGTGGTTATCATTAAAATGACCAATGTCTTATCTATGGAATTCAAAAAGGGGGAAGTTCTATGTTTTTGAATATGGTAGCTGACGCACTGTAATAAGCTATAGTGAAGGCCAGCAGGGAAAAGATTCATCGGTTGTATGAGCCAATAATTCATATCATTGCTGTCCAATAAAAAACATGTATCTCCATTTTTGTTGATTTTTACTTTTATGCCTCATTTGATTACATGACCTGCTGTTCACACTGTAAGGAAATCTCATGTAAAAAGGAGCAATAGAAACGGCCCAAAACTGCTTGGAAAGACATTCGGTTCCATTGACTTCCATTCAAATGAGATGAGGTTTTTGGCCTCTCCTGTAAAGTTGCCATTGTGGAGATAAACCCCTGGACTTATTCCAGTTCTGGAGACACAGAGCCAGCTGGTACGCCATATCTCACATATGGACGCCGCGGTTTAACAGAATGGTCCGGTCTTTGTAGATGCCATGGTGGCTACAATCAAGTACACTGAATGCCTATACAACTCAGAAAGCACATTCATCACCGGGTAGCACAAGTCAAGTCCCGGAAACCCAGCCCTGCGTTTGATCCCTGGCTGACCACATGTTTTGACAGGATGTTTGCGGTGATCTTGTGCACTAACTTGACACATGTTAGTTTGGAGTTTGACACAGCAGTGTTTTTTAAAACTAGGCCAGCAAGTGGTAGAAGTGGTTAGTGGAGTGCAGCAGCCTCCTGTGTTGGCCCAAACCAGCACCTTGCAAGAGATCTGCCCGCCCGCTCCGGTGCCAGTCCTTCCTTTGGGCTTTCCCGGGTGGTTTAATTCATACATACTTAATTCATTACAGATAATTACAGATGCTGGCTTGTAAACTCTGGATTGCATTTGTGGATACAGGGACTGATGCTACTTATCGTCAAGTATTCCCGAAGCCTAGATGAATATACTTACTACAGAAGGATCTTTCTAATGTTGCACTGTAGGAACGATTAAAAGTCAAGGACATTCAAAATAGTTTTTTTGGCTTTACCTTTTAGGCACAGAGAGAGATCGCTGAATTTCTTGGAATGTGTGATTGTATTATGGGCTGAAGAAGCTGAAAAACCTAAAATCCTTGCAAAGCTCGTTGAGGAATTCTATTCTGAGGGAGCATTTTATTTAGCCATCCTTGTACATAAAGGACGAGCCCTTTCAAGGATGAGGTGTTCCCTGTATGAGATGTGTTTTGAACATTTCACAACATTCCAGGTTTTAAATTGCTCCTGTCCCGAACGTCTTTTGGAACCTGTTGTGAGCATCAATTTCAGAATGAGAATAAAATTTCTCATTATGCTGTTTTAAAGTTTCACATCACAGCTTTCTACTTTGATTTGTATTTGACCTGTTGTGTCAACATTTTATGGAACCGGGGTTTGGAATTTTGGGATTGGAATTGTGTATACTTAACAGATATATATTATATATATTATAATTTTTCAGTGCAGGGTATGTACACCCCTTGGCTTTATGGAGGCTTCCATTGTTATTGGAAGATGTGCTTTCAGTTTTCCAAAGCAATGTGCAGGGATTTCTCCTCACCTCCAGAATTCCCTACACTGTTAAACGTTCCATCACTTTTAGCACAAAAACATTCAAAAGCTTCTTTAGAAAGTTAAATCGAGCTGGCAGTAATATTTACTGTAACTCATGATTAGTGTCTGGTTTGGCTTTGAATTCCTCTCTGCGAGCGGATCTATACTACACACTGCTGGCTGTGTTAAGCTAGCGAAGCAGGTTTGAAGCACAGAGGACTCATTAACATGAGCTTTGGTCATCTGTCTCAAGCACAGGCTTCAGCTTCTTCATATTAAGTATCGACAGACTGTTACTTGCCATTGGCACCCGGCAACATCTGCTTGTGTTTTGTTTTCCTCACCGTCTTCTGTTGTCTTCCCACCTGGGTTACCATCCACTGTGTATATTAATCAGGTGGACTTTCTGTCCTCAGCTGGAGTTACACAAGCTGGGGGGGAGCAAGGCTGAAAACAACTGAATCGGGTGTCAGTGGATTTCTACAATCCGACAATTCCCAAAGTTCACTTTTGTGAGGTTGAGGAAACAGATGTTGCCAGGAGACAATGGGAAATAACAATCTTTTGATATTTCCTTTAACTAAATGGTGAAGCCAATAAGGGAGACGAGTTTCAAAAACTCATCTTGTCACCTGTATCTTAACCCTGCACTGCAGAGTACTCACAGGGTTACGTTCATTTAACTCAAATGTCCACTTCATTAAAGTCTTTCTAAAACTTGAATTGAAAATATTTGCTGACCTGTAAATCTTTATTGAAGATTGTACACTCTAAATAAATGTGCACAAAAAACTTGAGTTGAAAGACTAAAAAACCCTGAACTTAAAAAACATGATCTGATTTGATAAAGCAAATTTAAAAAGGAAGTAATTTTGACTTATTGCTGAAATTAGCATCTCTTACAGTGCTCTCTAAAATGCCTACATACCCCTCAGCATTAATGGTTCCCACTTCTCACAATCCAGGTAATCCCAAACACATTCAGTGATGCTGAAGTCTGGATCCTGGGAGGATCGATCCATTGCTCTGAAAACACCAGCAGCTTCTTTGATTGGTTTGTCCGTCTCCTTTTCTCAGTGAGGAGCTTTTTGAGCAGCTACGCATCCTTTCAGACCATAGCACCGAGTTGTCTTCTCACAGTGGAAGGACGGACAGAAGCAGCCGTGGATGCTTTCAGATCTAAAGTGAGAGGGGGGCTTGATTTTCTCCTCTCTCAGTGATGAAAGCCTCCGGAACTGTTTATCCGGTGGGCACAGTGTTGGTGGTCTACCAGGTCTGACAGGTGGTTTTCTTTTTTTTTTTTTAACTTTTCACTTTCGATTTCATTGTGTGAGAATAATTCAATAATAACTTGTACTTATAGGCCGCTCTGAGAGTTAAATAAATGAGGAGCAGTCTCTGACTTTTGGGCTGTACTGCTTTATCTGTTATGCTGATTAATGTTCCCAGCATGGCAATGCAGCACAATACCTATAGCGAGGGGTTTTTCATCCTAGATTTAAATGACAATTGTAAGTAGCGGGTTGTGGTCTTCACCTCAACAGAGAGAATGCTGACTGATCTCGGGTTACAGTTATTTGGTGGCTTGATTACCAGCACAAAAACCATTTCCTGCAAAAGTGAACGCTCGTTCGCCTTTTCTGATTACTCAGAAGCTTTCGTTTCACAGCATTGTCTGCTGTTCTTCAGAGAAGCATGCACCGCCAGTGCGTAGGGTGACCTGCAAGAGCGTCTGCTTCTTGCTAAAGCATATACGCTGCCACATCCAAGCGCCTCCTTCCCTTTACCTTCAGGTGCACCCATTAACACCACAGCCTGTACTGTATAATCTCCATTGTAAAACATAGTCAGCTGAAATGGGATGCTCTGGAGCAGCTGCTACAGATCCTATGGTCATCATGCTCAAAGCTGGGCATCACTTAGACCCCCCCAACTCCCCCCGGTACTGGAGCTGTGGAACTGTTTCTCCAGATGGAGCTTTATCCAATATCGTTTGAGATGTGTTGAAGTGGAGCCTGCGATTCAGAACCAATCATCCAACATCAGTACCTGCCTGTGCAATCAAATTCTCACATCTAGCATAAAGCCTTCCTGGAGGATTACCCTTGACAGTTTGGACATACAGTGCAATCATGGCCCTCAAACCAGTTCCTGAGAAGTCATATAAGCCTGTATACACTGCCTATCTTACTTCTCAGAACAATAGACTGGCCGGGCCAAACTCCAGACCCTAGCATCACCCAGCGTGTTGGGGTTTATAAAGAGCAACCAGCTATAACCTACTAGTAAAGCGTCAGGACAACTGTAATGTTCACAAATCCACGGACTGTGGAGCAATTTGAGAGACGCCGGCCCATCATCAAAATGAAGGCTTTCAGGAGCTATCCGGGTAAAGCGCCTCACAAGATACAATCAATATTTAATCAGCTGCTAAAAAGATGCTTCTGTGTGATGCTTTAACTCTGTTAACACCTGTATTGATCCATGTCTGCTGGATGTCCTTCAAACCTCTCTCCGTTCACTCAGCTCCATTACCGGAAGGGCTGGGGTGAAATTCTTTCTCGTGTGGATTCAGTCAGGTACCAGGCTGATGGGAAACACCAGGCCTTCCTCGGTAAGCTACAACATTCCTGCTTGAAAACAGAATGCTGTTAATGAGTCTGAATTGTGTGACTAAGGTGGTCTTCCATTTAAACTCTTCTGAAATAAATCCTTTACAAACGATGGTCCTGTCCAGGATCCAAAGCAAACGGCCGGGCCACTTTTCAGCATTACAGTGGTTATTTACCACACTTAAAGAGGGTTGGTCTGCACTACCACACTGACGTCTGCACCATTGTTGGGGAAATTACACAGGTTTTATGGTCCAACTCTGAAATTACACATACAGTACTGAAAAAAGTCAAAGACCAGCCCTCATTTACTTCATGTGCTGTAACAAACATGATTATACATTATATATACAGGGGTTGGACAATGAAACTGAAACACCTGTCATTTTAGTGTGGGAGGTCTCATGGCTAAATTGGACCAGCCTGGTGGCCAATCTTCATTAACTGCACATTGCACCAGTAAGAGCAGAGTGTGAAGGTTCAGTTAGCAGGTAAGAGCACAGTTCTGCTCAAAATACTGCAATGCACACAACATTATGGGTGACATACCAGAGTTCAAAAGAGGACAAACTGTTGGTGCACGTCTTGCTGGCGCATCTGTGACCAAGACAGCAAGTCTTTGTGATGTATCAAGAGCCACGGTATCCAGGGTAATGTCAGCATACCACCAAGAAGGACGAACCTCCACCAGCATCACGTAGTGACCTGGCCACTATCCTGCAAGAGGAATGGCTTAAAATCCCTCTGACCACTGTGCAGGACGCAGTATATGTCATTCCCAAGACCAACTGACGCTGTATTGGCCGCAAAAGGAGGCCCTACACCATACTAATAAATGATTGTGGTCTAAAACCAGGTGTTTCAGTTTCATTGTCCAACCCCTGGATATATATGTGTTTAGTTCAGTGAAACTATTCATAGTGCATTAAAGTTCCAGAAAACATGGTCCACACTCACAAGAGCATTAACAAATTTCTAAATCAAAATTTAAATACATTTTTAAGTTATATTTTCACCTCAATCATTTTACAACGAGTAGTTTTTCACAAATACTGTGCGACATAAACAACCCATATGTGGAAAAAAATAATAATAACTGTCATGTGCAAATTTGCATTCTTTTCTTATATTTATTTGTATAAAAAAAAAATATATATATATATATATACTATGTACACTGGTTTTGATATGCATCCAAACATAGCTAATTATAGGTTTTTACTGTAAAAG
>JAMWET010003707.1:247500-252500 GCA_024036415.1 Prochilodus magdalenae | reverse complement strand
TACTTTCATTAGAGCACTCCATTCGATTCATGTTATTTCAATACAACAATTTTGAAGGCAGTTTTTGGTCTCTGTTTATATATATTTATGTTTAAGGTTTGGGTAATAGATAGATAGATAGATAGATAGATAGATAGATAGATAGATAGATAGATAGATAGATAGATAGATAGATAGATAGATAGATAGATAGATAGATAGATAGATAGATAGATAGATAGATATTTTATTGATCCCGAAGGAAATTTAGCAAAAGGACATGAACAAAACGAGGCTCCAAAGCCTCTTTCTCCTACGGCTGTTAAGACCGGTTCTCCTTGTTCTCCTACAGCAGTTAAGACAGGGTTTTTATATAACATGCCATTTTACAGCAAGCTGTAAGGGACTCTGGGTGATAAGCCTAACTGTCAGTCATTGGAACTAGGTGATTGCTTATGTGATGCCTCCAGGAGCAGACACGTACCCCTCAGCAGTAGTATTTGTTTACCTGTTGGCCAGTGTGCCATGTAGAGCATTGTTCTTCTGTGTGTTCAGGTCAGTTTTGGAGTGTGTTATAATAATAATAATAATAATAATAATAATAGTTTACACTTCTATAGCGCCTTTCACAAACCCAAGGATGCAAAAAGTGTTCTGTTGACTAATCTAGGATACAGCGTATAAGACATCCAACATACAAATCAGATACTGGACCTGCCTGCTGGGTGAACAAGCACTATGAGCGGACAGTTTGGTTCATACTAATGCTGAGGACTAACACGTCTTTAATGTTCACATGCATTGATCTTCACTGTAGAAATCCCAGAGAGGCACAAGATGGGATGTAAAAGCACCATGTTTGGTGTGAGGGTATTACTCAGACTGAAAGGAAAATCAATGGGAATCACCCATCACTACTGCTTTAGCCTCAGGGCCCTTATAAAGGTGTGTGCTCATTGGTCATGGCTATCATAGCAAGTTGCTTATATTTTTGGATGCAATAGTGACAGAATAATTAATATAACTCAGTTCATATAGGAAGATTATTGTTTTACATGATGACAGACATTATGAGTACTATGTGCACGTTACTATGTGCACTGGCCCGTGGGTCACTGACAAACAGCTATCACCTTCCTGGTATCTACCAACACAGGTGTATGATAATTGTCACTTACCAATCCAATAACGACCGATTTTGTCCTCATTCTCCTTTTTGGTGTGAGCTGTCAGTGAAGTGCAGAGGTCATCACAAGGGACTGAAGTTGAGGTGGGGGGAATTTCAGAGGAAGCGACAGGTGGAGTGGTTTGGGTCGTGATCTGGGTCGTGATCTGTGCCGTTGTCTGGGGCGTGCTCTGGGGCGTGGTGAGAAGTTTCCGAGGCGGTCCACATACAGCATCAGACATGGAAGTGCCAGGTTGCAACACAGGCCTCCCCTCTGCCTCACACCTGATTGAAAAGGCAACATATTAGATCTTCAAAATATCTGCACATCTTGATTCAGAGCATGGTCAGGCCTAGCAGCAAGATCAAGTGGTCCAAGGGCAAAAGAAATTCCTGAGGGAATTCCTAAGGATTTTAGTTTTTTTCCATGTGGTGCATTTCCCTTGTTTTTGGAACACTGTGAGCTAGACATTAAAAATCTACTTTGGTATATTACAAAACAACAGAACTGATAACGACATCTGAAAGGCTCTCAATGGGCCACGTCGACTGAAAGGTCTAAACGGCTTGCACAATTAGGAAAGTAGAATGTATTTCCCAAGAGTGCAGTTTGAAGAGTGGTTTAAATTGGAGCGTGAAATAGGAAGAAAAGTTAGGGGGGGCACAATATTAATCCTGAGGGGGTCTTGTCCCTTCGTGCTAGGCCTGGGAATTAAGGTATATTAAAAAATCTCAGGACCCTCAAGGACCCAGGATCTGTTTTCTTTCTCAGCAGCCTAATCTTACTCTTGTAAGCACAAAATATGCTTGTACAGAGAATGTGCTGTTAATAACTTTCTAAAATTATTAAAATTATTTCTAAAAATATAACGCAAATGGTCTATATTCTGGGCCATGCATACATGAGTTACATCCTCATCAAAAACGAGACTTTAAAATAGACCTTACATTTTTATTATCAAACTATTTTACTGCTGATGGTTCCTGGACGAACCATTATTTCTCAACACTTACTAATAAGAAAACGTCTTTGTACCAGTGCAAAGAACGAACCAAAGGTAGGCAAAATGGCCAACGCAATGAGGCACCCTACAGTGAGGTCTGACGTTGCAAGACACTCTAGGGAGAGTCTGGTACCTCTTACCACGTAATGTGGTCAAGAGTCGCTTACTACTGCAGGAGAAGGAAATTCAACGACCAATCAGAAGCCTGTTATTTATCATGACATGTAAAAGGAGGCAGTTCTAAAAATGAGTCACGACATAAACAGTCCCTCAGGAAACACTGAAGTATTCGATGCGGGGAGCATCTGTGGCTGAGACTACTGTTCGCTCGGCTGAACTAACAGAACCCTGACAATGCGGCCAGGTTAACGCACTGAAGATATCAGACTCTCCGTCTATGTGTGGGTGAAGCGGAAACTACCTACCTGTGACCCAAAGAAAGTTAAACACAAAAGAGGGAAAGCAGCTTAACATACAGTTTAGCGATTCAGACTACTGTATTGTATTAGTAGTAGCATTATTTGCACCATTATAAAGGACATTTCATCAACATAATATTATTACAGTTATTTTTGTTGTGTAACTTACTGTGTGTGTTGCCTGCAAGGCTGGGTATCAGTTACATTAGAGAATTTTCCATCAGGACAATGATCGCACAAAATAGACTTTGTCCCTGAAACACATACAAACATTGATATGAGCATTAACTAACAGTATCTGCAAATCATCAGCCCAGAACACCAATTAATTTAGTCACAAAAAACAGAATCAAGTTACCTGGTAATGTGTCCCCCATGCCAGGGGGGCATTTTGTATACTTTCTACAGTTGACACAGCGCCCACTCTCATGCAAATTACAGTAATATCCAGGCTTGCACTCACATACTGCATCACTGCTGCTGGTGCACGTCTTGTTGTACCTCAGGCCTTTATCTGTCAAAAAGTCAAACGGTATTAACAAACACTGTATATTCAACTCTCATACTGTGCAAAGGTCAAGAGATCACCGATTTATTTCATTTCCTGTCCAAATGAAAAGTTATTTTAAGTGCAATTGATTCTTTTTTCAGCAACAGCAACTTTTTTACATAAAATTACAAAAGCCTCAATAAAAGAATTAAACTCATCATCAAAACTATAGTGGCACAAATAGTGGCACCCAGAAGGAATCAACTGACAGGAATAAAACTTGGTGGGTAGAATTGGCATTGCGAATGACTCCAGATGACCAATGAATCCGTGTGTGGAGTATCCGTGGTCAGCACCAAGATGAACGGTTTAAAGGCCTGAAGGCACTCCACCTCCACCCCTACTGCACAATTGCAATATTCAAGCTGCATAGGATGGATTATGACAGGACACCATTAGGAACCTCTACAACTCCTTGCCGAGACGTCTGCCGTGTTGCATTAGCAAACATGGCGGCCCAATACCATACTGAGAGACTACTTGTATATGTGTAGATCAATGAATATTATCCATATCAGTCGTCATTTTAAACACTAAATTTATCATCACTTATTGTTGCTGGTAATCTTTTCCTTCCCAATAGCACTACAATCCCACAATTCCTTCTGGGTGCATCTATTGTTTTGACAATGAGTATATGAATTGACCCCTTTTATAGGAGAATTGATTTCAGTTCTTTACAAAAATACAGTATATCTCCTGCAGGAATATTTTTCCACATCTCCAAAGTTCAGTCCTAGCAGTTGGCTCCATATTCTGCTTCTCACAATCCAATTAATCCTGAACACATTCAGTGATGCTGAGGGGTTCTGGTGCGCATGGGCGTGGTAGTGCGGGGAAAAGTGGACCTGACTACCCAGGGCCCGAGTAGGGAGAGGGGCCCATTTTTTTTGCTCACGTTCCTTGTGTACTGGCATGGATAGGGGCCCACTGACATTGAGAGTGTACAGGGCCCAGAATTTGCTGCTACGCCCCTGCTGGTGTGGTCAATCTATGGTTGAGAGAACAGCAGCTTCTGTGGATTTTCTCAGATCTGAGATGGAGCTTGATTTTCTCCTCTCTCTCAAAGCTGGAAGCTTCACTACTGTTTATTTGGTGGAGGCAGTTTTGATATTCTACTAGGTCGTGCATAGTTGTTTGGAGTCCCATTTTCTCTGTGTCCCTTTCTCAACCGTTAATCTCTCAGAAACATCTCCTAAGAAAGAATCTCTTTTATTTAAACTCCATCTGTTAACTGGAAGTGAAATAAAAATGAGGGATGGTCTCTGACCTTTGTATCATATTGTAAATTCACAGATCTAAACAAAACAAACAGTTTCCTACATTGAGAGCAAGTTCGGCAGGCAAAGCAGTTTGAATGAAAAGTCATAGCCTCAGAGAATGTTCCTTCTTCGCAATCCATGCAGACCGTATCTCTCTCCTTAGAGCATTTCTCTACTAGATGACTTCCTGCAAAACAAAAAAGCACAAAAATGATTAACTCCTTGCTGGTTCATATGGACACAAGCAAGCAACCATGTGTCCTGACAGACACTCAACATCAACACCCATAGAAAACATGAATGCACAACAGCAGGCTAACACAGTCAAGTGCTCAGTGAAAATGGATGTATGCTATCTATGTCCAAATGTATGCAATTATACTTTAAGGTGCTTCCATTGCTGACACTAGGATTCAATTGTTTGTATAATGTCTGTTGTCAACAGAAGGGACAACTCTGGAGCCTAAGGCCACATTTCCCAATGCTAAGGTTCATCTGAAAGGTATTAAGCCCCCCAGCTCTGGACTATGGACCAGTGAAACCAGGTCCTCTGGACTGACTGAACGTTTAAATGAGCTGCTGTGATCCAGCATGCCGTCAGATCACTGTCAAAACGAGGGG
>JAMWET010003707.1:172500-240000 GCA_024036415.1 Prochilodus magdalenae | reverse complement strand
GCTAACATACTATCGATATGCCTGAAACATTCAGCAGTTCTTAAAACATTCACAAAACCTCCACCTCCTGCTGACTGTAAACATTTATTAGGCCCTGCTTGAGTGAAGCCGTGAAATGGTAATATGCATGTTGTACTGAACTTTTTCTGCAAAAACAAAAAAGAAAAAAAAAAAACTTTGCAAGAGCAACCGAACCTGACCACCGCCTAGCTTGGGGGCCAGCAGCAAGGGAGCTCTGGTCAGCCGTAGTCTGAGACAGCAGGCAGCGTGAGCAGAGAACGTCTAGTGAGAATCTGGGTTTGTGAGATGCTAGAGGGCAATGCCAAGTCTGCTCAAAATGTACAGGCTAGAGCTTTTGGACAAAATCATACTTTCAAATATTCAAATATTTTAAACACTTGCAGTACACGGAGCAATGTACACAGTTCCTCACTGTGGTTTTATTTTGGATCGCTTTTGAACAGCAGCTAAAGGAGTTCTGTACTTTCATTATGTCAGTGAGTATGAACCGCTTCATTTAGCCAATGAGCTGATTAGCTGGACCAAACATTCATCACTCAGTGGCAGTGATCTTAACCAATCAGCAGTCAGTAGCCGTCATGCTAACCAGTCAACACTTGGCAGTAGCAAGGCCCAGCAATCATAACCCAGTAGCAGTTATGGTAACCAACCAGAACTCAGTAGTAGCAATGCCAATCAATCATTACTCGCTAGCAGTCGTGCTAACCAATAAGCACTTAGTAGCTGTACTGCTAATCAGTCATTACTCAGTAGCTGTCATGCTAACCAGTCAGCACTCAGTAGCTGTACTGCAAAGCAATCATTTGTCAGTAGCAGTCATGCTAACAGATCATCACTCCACACAGTAGCTGTACTGCTAACAGATCATCACTCCTCACAGTAGCTGTACTGCTATGGATCATCACTCAGTAGCTGTACTGCTAACAGATCATCACTCAGTAGCTGTAATGCTAACAGATCATCACTCAGTAGCTGTACTGCTAACAGATCAGCGCTTAGTAGCTGTACTGCTAACAGATCAGCGCTTAGTAGCTGTACTGCTAACCAATCATCACTCAGTAGCTATACTGCTAACAGATCAGCGCTTAGTAGCTGTACTGCTAACCAATCATCACTCAGTAGCTATACTGCTAACAGATCAGCGCTTGGTAGCTGTAATTTTTAGCCGTTTAGCTCCCTTCATCCCCATTTATTGAAGACTTGGGTGCCCTCTAGCATTTAGCAGTCATGTTTTTGAAATAGCAGTGTTCAGTTCAATTGCTCCCGCAACAATAGTTCATTGCAAAGTGCCCTAAAAACAAAACAAAACTGTAACATTCACCACATGGATCAGTGTATGTATCATCAGAGCAATAACTGACATGTTACAAAACATACTCTAAAATAATATGAAGCATCATATGCTGTATATGTCTAGTAGGCATAGCATGTCTTCTGTCATGTATTAAACATTACAAACATATCACAGAATGTGAAATTACTTTGTGTTACTTTGTAACCTTGAAAGTATAATGCCTTCACCAAGGTAGCATTTCTAAGCAACAGAGCACAAGAGCTAGCGTTCAGGCTAACACACAACTTAAAGTGCTCTACTGCTTCTATGGATAGGATTTGCAAAACAAAAAGCAGAACAAAAAAAGCAAGCCACAGAAAAAAAACAAAAACAAACAAACAATAAAACACTGAATTTTAACCACTGGTAGCTTCGGAAATGACACCTGTGATCACACACGATCACCGTAATCCACTGCATGCATTGTCCTTGTCAGTTCCACTCGGTTACTAGGTCTCCCCATCATGCAGTGCTAAAGAGCAGCAAGGTTGGAGGCTCACACGGGCTTCCTCCGACATACATTAGGCACTACCGCCTCTTTCCTGAGTTGTCCTCGAACAGCTCAACACGCTTGGAGGAGAACACTAACTGCCATTCCTATTACATTGGCTCAGAGTACATTCACACAGCAGGTAAAAGTGGCCTTGTTTAAAGGTGAGCTATTTCTGACTAGGCATGCAACAAACGTGGCATGCTCATTCAGCTTAACAATCATAACTGCCAAAGGATGCAGATCCGCTTCCGCAGGTTTCAGTTTCATCTTCATCAGCATCACAGGAGCGATCATAAGGTTCCGATGACTGACAGCTGGGCTCATCACCTAGAATGTCTTTCAACTCACTATAGAAAGGGCACCTTATTTGGCCATGGCCACTTGGGTTCCTTCACGCCTTGCCATGCCTCCTCTTACTTATATGGCTGTGTATGCAGTAAGTGCTTTCTTCTTCTTTGTTTAGTTGGATGGATGTAACAGTGACATGAATTACGGTCTAGGTGTTCAGAGCCGTACATCAGATACATATCAGTTTTCAGTACCACATATGAAAGTTCCCCAAAGCAGAATTGAAAATACCAGTTTCACGCTGCCACACAGGTAACACATCTTTTCCCAGCTTTGTAAACGTAGCCCGTGTTGGTTAGCATCGTGCTGAGTGATGGGGGCCCAGCCCGAGAGGACGAGGCCAGTATTGCTCTCTTCAAGCCCTAGCGACGGATGGCTGTAGCATCACTGGAATTTTCCCATGTTCCTCGTTTTCCATGCACATATTAAAAATAAAATTGCATTTTAGAGCAGAGGCAGCAACTGCACAGCTGTGCACCAAACAAAAGCGGCACAGCAATGTTCACTCATACAGTCCGTAGATAGAGTCCAACTAAGCTGCTAAAACAGCCCGTTTTGAGTTCGTTGCTTTTGTGATGTCACAAAAACCAAAGCATTTACATACATCCACCCTTTTCAGCCTACAGCGGTTTGAGCTGGCCCAGTTACGCTTAAGATATAAGGCATGCTGCAGCCTGGACTTCCTGTCACACAATACAGGGCAGTCAGTCATAATAGAAGTCATTTACATATGTCAAGTCTTAAAGGGACAGCAACAAAAGCTATTCATTCTATGGGGTAAAGCTATGAGATAAAGACATACAGGAGGAGGACAGTATTAGTCAAGAACTACACTACACAACTACAGACACATTATATATCCCGTATATAATGTCATTATCGGGTATTCCATAAAAACAAAACACAAGAAACGCTTCTGGATGCTGAGGAGTGATAATGAAAGTTTCAGGGGGGAGGGGGACTCACTATTCAGGCCTTTGTTCCAAGACAAGTGCAACCTGCCTTTGTCAAACGTGTTGGAGAGTCGCCTGCTGAAGTAAGGCCACCGACACAACTGCCCCCCATCATGTAAATTGGCGGGGTTTTTTCCGATGTTGAGGTATTTATAGCTTCGCCTTTACACTGCTGGACGCCCACACTCCTCAGCCAAGTGCGCCAGCCTGCTTTCATCTGTCCGACTCGTATGTAAAAACATGATGTACTGAACATAAAGAACGTCACACTACACCGTTAAGAGTGCAAACAAACGAGGGCCATGGTGTCCCGAAGGTACACTGTGAAAAGAAATGATGCACTGAAATGTACACGATTCAAATCACTTGCATTCCCACATGAGCAAAACTAAGTTACCAGCACAGTCTTTCAGTTCACTTAGTCTGGCCAGTGACTGTGTTGATGTGAGATATTTTATTCATGTGGAAATTATGACTGTTTGAATGTTATAACTTCAGTGCACCACATGTTTGGCTTTTTTTTTTTTTTTTTGGTGTAGCATTTTCAGCAGCTAGGGAGTTTTCTCACCTTCACTGTGCTTCACACTACCTCCTACGGAATGAACAGAAAAAAACACACCACTGAACCACCGAAACTCAAAGTCTATCTATCTACTGAACATACAAAGACATGATCATCATGGTTTCTTGAATGAAAAAAAAAGGGATGCATTGAATTGAATGTATTCAAATGTGTACGATATTTCCACATGAGTGATATACAGTATATTACATCAACACAGTTTTCAGCTTTAAGGCTATTTACAGTTAAAATCTATTGAGATCTATGAGATTTTTATTTGTATTATTACTAAATTATGATAATGGTGATGATGATTATTATTATTATTATTATCATTATTATTATTATTATATCCAATTTATTACCTAAACGTTTTTTAAAATAGCCACCCAGACCTCAAATTTGAAGGCAAGACATTTCATACGAAGCTCTCGCCCCACACCAAAATTGACATAGATTGGCCTAATGGTGGCGCTATAGAGCAAGGGTTTGCATTTTGTCAAATATCTTTATAGCTCTGCCCACATATGCTGCATCGTAATTGGCCAAGTGTGTGATCTAATTAAGTTGAACTATTTTTTACTCTGATTTCCACCGTAACTGTGTCGATGTGGTATATAACGTATGTCCTCCAGTCTTATAAAATCGAGGGTATTAATAGGATGGTTCCCCTCGTTGCTGCAATTAGTCTCTACTCCTTTAGATGCTGGAACATTGCTGCAAGGATCTGATTGCAGTCACTGACGTTAGATGATTGGTTCTGGATCACTGTAATACTGGACGGAGCTCGTTCTTTCTGAAAAGCACAGTTCCGCTGCTCCAGAGCTTTGGGGGCATTATACGCGTCTAGTTAACGCTTGACGCAGGGAGTGTTGGCTTTAGGCTCATGTGCATCTGCTCCTGATTCTATTGGCCTAGCTTGTCGCAGAAGGGTGTCTGGATACTTTTGGACATATGTCGTGTTTACTCATGTGGAAATGACACATTTGAATAAAGGCAAATTCAGTACACCTTCTCCAGTTCAGCACATCTTCTCATCAACACCCAGTGTTGTGCAAGCGAAGACGCCGCTGTTTTCTGAAATGAGTATTCTCGCTGTGCATTTAGGTCTTGTGACACAGGTCTCGTCTTCTTCAGTGCGGGCTTCCCACGTTGCCTTGGGCCAAGCAGTCCATAACAAAGACAAGCGATGCCCATCCTGACACGCATTGTTCCTTGGTACCCACATCGGGATCAGTGCATTCTCACTTGCTAGTGGCTGGAACAGGAAAACTCAGCTCTTTGCCGAACTCTTCCTGCATTCCCACCCCAACGGAGTCGTCCTGGGGCTGTAGGCTGGACTCCTGCTGCGGGACGCTCATGAGCGGAATGCGCTCACCGTTCTCCGACCCTTCATCTTTTTTCTCGTTGGAGTTGGAACCCAATATCACCATTCCAGGAGAGTAGATGAAAATGGACCCTACAAAGGAAGGCAGCAAGAGATTAGGCTTCAAAGAAAAGTGATTCAGCTCCTAATCAGTTTATCAACATGAGGTTTTCTAGCGTTCAAGAATGACTCAGACCTGGTTAGTCATCCTGAGAGACAAAAGAGCACGTTCTGACACACATAGCCTAGCTGAGAGAAACCAAAAGCCTGCTATGAAGCCTAGGGCACTGTGATCTGATGGTTATTGTGATGAATAATCAAAGTTATTAAAAAGGACAGAGCTTAACAGACATAACAGATTGGGTTTATATTTAAAGCTACCAAAAACAGCCCCACAAAACTAAATTAACCAAAACATAATGACAGAATTTATTTTAGTATTATATAAATAGTATAATAGTATTAGTATGTGTATATATATATATGTATATATATATGTATGTGTGTATGTGTGTGTGTATATATATATATATATATATATATATATATATGTGTGTGTGTGTGTGTGTGTGTGTGTGTGTGTGTGTGTGTATATTTGTGTGTGTGTGTACATATATATGTGTGTGTGTGTGATGCACACACACACACACACACACACAAATATACATACACACACACACACACACACACACATACATATATATATATACACATACATATATATATATACACACACACATACACACATACATATATATACACACACACACACACACACATACATATATACACACACACACACACACACACACACAAATATACACACACACACACACAGATACATACATATATATATATATATATACACAAACCGGATTCCAAAAAAGTTGGGACACTAAACAAATTGTGAATAAAACCTGAATGCAATGATGTGGAGGTGCCAACATCTAATATTTTATTCAGAATAGAACACAAATCACAGATCAAAAGTTTAAACTGAGAGAATGTATCATTTTAAGGGAAAAATATGTTGTTTCAAAATTTCATGGCGTCAACAAATCCCAAAGTTGGGACAAGGCTATTTTTACCACTGTGTGGCATCCCCCCTTCTTCTTACAACACTCAACAGACGTCTGGGGACAGAGGAGACCAGTTTCTCAAGTTTAGAAATAGGAATGCTCTCCCATTCATGTCTAATACAGGCCTCTAACTGTTCAATCGTCTTGGGCCTTCTTTGTCGCACCTTCCTCTTTATGATGCGCCAAATGTTCTCTATAGGTGAAAGATCTGGACTGCAGGCTGGCCATTTCAGTACCCGGATCCTTCTCCTACGTAGCCATGATGTTGTGATTGCTGCAGAATGTGGTCTGGCATTATCTTGTTGAAAAATGCAGGGTCTTCCCTGAAAGAGATGACGTCTAGATGGGAGCATATGTTGTTCTAGAACCTGAACATAGTTCTCTGCCTTAATCGTGCCTTTCCAGACATGCAAGCTGCCCATGCCACAAGCACTCATGCAACCCCATATCATCAGTGATGCAGGCTTCTGAACGGAGCGTTAACAACTTGGGTTATCCTTGTCCTCTCTGGTCCGGATGACATGGCGTCCCAGTGTTCCATAAAGAACTTCAAATCGTGACTCATCTGACCGCAGAACAGTCTTCCATTTTGCCACACTCCATTTTAAAAGACCCCTGGCCCAGTGCAAACGTCTGAGCTTGTGGAGCTTGCTTAGAAATGGCTTCCTTTTTGCACTGTAGAGTTTCAGCTGGCAACGGCGGATGGCACGGTGGATTGTGTTCACTGACAATGCTTTCTGGAAGTATTCCTGAGCCCATTCTGTTATTTCCTTGACAGTGGCATTCCTGTTTGAGGTGCAGTGACGTTTAAGGGCCCGGAGATCACGAGCATCCAGTAGAGTTTTACGGCCTTGACCCTTACGCACATCGCTTGTTCCAGATTCTCTGAATCTTTTGATGATGTTATGCACGGTTGATGATGATAACTTAAAAGTCTTTGCTATTTTACGCTGGGTAACACCATTCTGGTATTGCTGCACTATCTTTCTGCGCAATAATGGTGGAATTGGTGATCCTCTTACCATCTTGGCTTCAGAGAGACACTGACACTCTGAGAAGCTCTTTTTATACCCAATCATGTTGTCAATTGACCTAATTAGTGTTAATTGGTCTCCCAGCTGTTCGTTATACGCTCAATTTCCTTTTTCCATCCACTTATTGCTACTTGTCCCAACTTTTTTGGGATTTGTTGATGCCATGAAATTTTGAAACAACATATTTTTCCTTAAAATGATACATTCTCTCAGTTTAAACTTTTGATCTGTGATTTGTGTTCTATTCTGAATAAAATATTAGATGTTGGCACCTCCACATCATTGCATTCAGTTTTTATTCACAATTTGTTTAGTGTCCTAACTTTTTTGGAATCCGGTTTGTAAATATATATATATATATATATATATATATATATATATATATATATATATATATATACACACACACACACACAAATATACATATTTATACACACACACATGATGTGTGTAATCATAGGCATGTATAGGTAGGTATATATAGATGCACACACACACACACATATATATATATGTGTGTGTGTGTGTGTGTAATCATGTGGTATGTATAGGTAGGTATATATAGATGCACACATATATACACACATATACATATACATTAAAAAATATCTATAAAATAGATATTTAATATAAAATTTAATATATTTAATATAATATAAAATAGATATAAAATAAAATATCTAAAATATAAATCATTTATATCTAGAAGAGTAATTTAAGAGAGTAACTGTGACTGTGATGGGCGGCATATCATAACGTGATACCATAAGTATCTCATTTTCATTTTAAGATATTGCTGAACAGGTTTCCGCCGAGTCTAGCGCACCGTGTGATGTATTTCCAAATGCTTCATGCTTATTAAAGCGTGCTACACGTTTTCACTTCTCAAATTTCTGCCTCTGACGCAAAACCACAACACCCAGCAATTTTATGCTTATGTCTCCAACAGTGTTTCCTTAACCTGCTGAGTAATTTCTTCTCAGTTCATCTTCATATACTGTATGCACCCTGCACCCTAGCTGCTGTAACAGGAAACACGTTCAGCCTTCTTGGCAGAGCTCCTCTTCGAGATATCCAAAAGCACAGGTTTAAAAGGAAATTAAAAAGGGCGGTAGGAAAACAAGTTCAGGAGGAAACGGGGTCCATTAGATCAACTAGACAAAGTACATTAACTTCCTGGTGAAAGCACAAAACGAACCCCCCTTCACAATACACTGCTCAGTACTTTCACACAGGTCAGCTAACATGGCACGAGGCCTTTCTGCGTGTTAAGGGATTAGAGTGAAACAAGCTCCGTCATGTACACAGTTCAGCAGCTCCTTTTAAGAGGATTTCCTCCTGCATGCTATTGAATAGATCTTTTGCGCAATCCGTCTATGGTGCAGTGATTAACTAGAATGGAATAGCTGCCCTTTCGTGTCTGTAACAGCACATACCTCTATAGTAATTATAATAATAATAGTAATAATAATAGGTTTCCTGTACATAGTGCCTTTCACATACCCAAGGCTGCTTTACAATTGAAGGGGAAAAAAGTATTACCAGGATAAGAGAAAGGTTAAGCTAAACTGTCCAGAGGCACTTCGTGGAAAATGACCTGTGTGCTGACGTGTTTTGCAACTTTCGTATAAACGATTCCAGGGAAGAGGAAACTAAACCCTGTGAAGGTCTTGCTTATTGTGTAAGTTACAGCTGGGGATGAACTGATGTGGCCATATAATACTGATGCTAATAACTGAAAGTTTATTATATTATTATTTGGGAGATGTGTATATATATATATATATATATATATATATATATATATATATATATATATATATATATATATACATATATATATATGTATAGCGCCCTCCACAATTATTGGCACCCCTCGTTAAGATGTATTAAAAGCCTTAAAATAAATATATAGCAAAATATAAAATAAATAGCAAAATCTCACACTAACAACTATAGAAAAAGGTAACCTTTAACTTCATTTTAAAAAATCCCTGGCTGAGAAATCATTACTTTTCATAAAAGCACCTGTTCCACAATTATTGGCACCCCTAACAATTCCTAGAAAATAAATGTAAGCATTTCTGTTATTTCTACTGTAGTTTATAAAGTATCTATAAGAGCATGTGGGAACCTTTAATTAGTAATCCATCACTTGCCTGTTTCCCTGGGGTACAAATACGACGTGACACTGGGTCTGTTTCTATTATCCATGTTTCATTATGGGAAAGACAAGAGAACACTCCATTCAAGTCAGGCAGATGTGTGTCGACCTTCATAAGTCAGACAATGGCTACAAGCAAATAGCCACTCGCCTTCACCTGGCCACATCTGCAGTCAGAGGATTCATCAGGAAGTTTAAAACAACTGGGACAGTGGAAAACAAGCCTGGACGAGGACGCATGTTTATCCTGCCTCTACGCACAGTGAGGATGATGGTAGGAGAAGCAGCAATATGAGAATTGCATCAAGGAGTAGCATCTTGGGGTCACAAAGTCTCCATGACAACCATCAGGCACCATCTACATGCCAATAAGCTATTTGGGAGGCATGCATGGAAAAAGCCCTTTCTCGAATACAAGCATAAGCGTAACATCAGGAGTTTGTTAAGCGGTAGCCAGACTTCAACTGGGGCCATGTGCTTTGGTCAGATGAGACCCAGAGAGATTGTTTGTTGCCAAAGAGCTCTAAGTGGGTCTGGCGTAACACATAAGATGAATGTCCATTGTGAAGTATGGGGGAGGATCGGTGGTGCTGTGGGCCTGTTGCTCCTCCAAAGGCCCCGGGAACCTCGTTAGGTTTTTACATTTTAAATCTAAATCTGGTGGCCTCTGTCCGAAAGCTGAAGATGGGTTGTCATTGGGTCTTTCAGCAGGTTAATGACCCCAAACATGTGGCCAAATCCACACGAAAACGGTTCACCAGACACAAAGTCAAGCTCCTCCCATGGTCATCTCTGTCCCCAGACCTCAACCTAATTGAAAACCTGTGGTGTGAGCTGAAGTGGAGAGTGCATAGTAGAGGAACCAGGACTAGGAATGGTGGAAGATCCCTCTCTCTCTGTACTCTCCCATCTTGTGAAATGTTGTAAGAGAAGATTAGGTGCTGTCTTGTTGGCAAAAGAGGGTTGTACAAAGTATTAACATCTGAGGTGCCAATAATTGTGCAGGGCACTGTACATCCATATGTAACATGGGACATTTCAGACCAGTTCTATTAAGATTTGCATTAAAAGGAAGTGTAACATTTACAGGTTCGAATTTCAGCAAAATAAATAGAAGGCACATATTTTAACACAATAATCGAGAGATGCCATATTTAAAAAAAACATTTTTAGCCCTTTTAGGGAGCCATGAAGACACTGTGTACAGTAAACTGATGAACTAGTTGTTTTTTTTGGGAGGGGTGGATTTACAATTGTTCGTAAGCCAAAGCTACCATGTGCTTCACAGTGAAATGTTAAACCACATATATGGTGTGTGTATATATATATATATATATATATATATATATATATATATATATATATATATATATATATATATATATATATATATACACACACACAGATACACACACACGCACTAAGACAAACCCAAAAGCTTCCCTCACCCACTGTATTGTTGATGCTCTCCCCTTTGCCGCTGTAATCCATGGTGACCTGCTGACTGCCCCCGGGGCACAAGCTTGGCCCCATGCCTTGCCCGCTAGCGCTGTTTGTGGTGTCTCTGCTCAGAGGTATCTGCATCTCCACATTATGGCAGGTGCTGACTGAGGACGAGTCCGCCCGCTGTTGTTTCTGCAAATGCTGCAGATGCTGTATCAAAAGCAGGACAACAAAGCAAACCCTGAAACAGGCTTTCACATATGACACGAGTCATGCAAATGCAATGATTGCATTATGATGCAAACTCAAATTTCAGCTGAATATATTGAATATATATTTCACATTCACTCACAAATGGACTACCACATTACATCACACTGCGGATTATGTTATGGTATATTTAAAGCAGTGCATTAGCTGTGTGAAATAAACCATGTACCATATGTACCACTGTGTATGTCAGTTACAGGGCACTGTCTGTTAAGAAGTGGATGTGCCAAATCATAACTTATAAATGTGCACTTGGGGAAATAATACCTGGCCATACTTCATACAGCATTGCCACTTGGCGAGATGTTAGAGCCCAGTGAAAATCAGAGCGTAACTTCAGAAAACACTTGTTTTAGGAAGATTAATAGAATGAATGTATAGGACCACAATAAAAGATGTTGGGGAGAATTTATCAAAAAAAGAAAAAGCCTGGAAATATTCAATCAATAAATAATCAATCAGCAAATACTTGCAACATTTGTTAAACACTTGTTTAATACATTGTGGATTGATTATAGAAAAGTGCTTGTTGATTGAATATTGAATGATTTTCATATTTTCAGTATATTTTACATATTATACATATATATATATATATATATATATGTATATATATATATATATATATATATATATATATGTATATATATATATATATATATATATATATATATATATATATATATATACATATATATGTATATAAATATATAAATGAAAAAAATATATATATAATATTATAATATATAAAACTAAATATATATATATATATATATATATATATATATATATATATATATATATATATATACATATACATATATCTATATATCCATAAATATATATATATATAAATATATATATATATATACATATAATGGATTGGAGAACCATATATATACAGGGTTTTATATATATATATATATATATATATATATATATATATATATATATATATATATATATAGACAGATATATGATATATATATATATATAACCCTAGATTAAACAACTGTGCAGCTAAGACAAACTGGAAAGCCTCTTTCGTTTTGCGTAATGACGAGTATAAGCTACTTACATATTTCCTGAACGGGACACCTAAAGAGACAAAAGAAGAACAATGAGATTCTTCCCATCGTATCCTATTCTCATAAACGATGATTGATTTTAATATTGCCTTGTCATAAAGTGATAGGTCAATAAAGCGGGAGCGCCTCGGTGTTAAGTGCAGTATTTGAAGCTCTCCTGTGGTTTCTCAGGTTCTCTCACAAGCATACATTAAGCTGTAATTCTGAAACTGTCAGAATATTGCTTTAGGTGTGACATGATGGGAACAACTAACACGTGAGTTCAGATGCAGTGTGGTTTACAGTAAGTGGCGCACCGGGGTGGATTCCAGCACAGGCACTGATGAATTCAAGTTCATTCCAGACAGGAGGGTGCGGTCAGGGTCACAGAAGGATATTTCTGTGCATGAGATTATCATATTTGTTCGGCTCGTTTGTTTGCATTATTTGGAACATACCTTCCAACAGCTTGTCCTTTAGGGTGCTACCTTTGCACTTCATGGACAGGCATGTCAGTACAAGCAACAAGAAGACAACCAGCAGGAGGATGAAAGTCCAACTCTGTGGTGGAACAGAGCCCCCTAATGGAAGAATTAAGAAAAAAACATGCAGCCTGTGAAGTCGAGAGCTCTCCGGTCAATGACAGGATAAGACTGTTTAAGCAACATTCCAGAAAGCGGACTATACACAGCTAGGCCTCCCAAAAAATCATATGCAAACATCAACATTAGAGAACCATCATCACCTCCAGGAAGCTGAATGTTTTCCTCACTTGTCTCTGAAGTGACGTAGCCTGTCGCAGCAGTACTCGCCCCCTGATGAGTGGTTTGATGTAGTGGCTGACTGATTGACTCCTTCCCTTCTTTGCTGGTCAACTGATGGCAAGAGGAAGCTGGGACAGGTGTCAGGGTGGCCGGTTCATCAGTTATAGGTGTGGGGATGATAGTAGAGAGGACAGTCACCAGTTTAGAGGCGGCCATGGCTATAGGAGTGATGGTGGGTGTAGGGGTTGTCGTGGGTGCAGAGGTGGTTGTTGTGAATGTAGAGGTGGGTATAGGCGTCGTGGATGGAGAGGTGGTCTCGTCTTCAGTGGTAGGCGTTGGGATATAGTTAGTAGTTGTGGGGAGGCCACACACTCGGTCTTGAGTGGGCGAACCTTCCGCAATGACCACCTTACCGTCCTTGGCACAACTTAAGGAGACACAAACAAGAGCCGGTTAAATGCAGACCGGAACAATTCATTCATGACTGCTCAAATCCACCATCTATCTGTATAATAATAATTCTCTTTATGATCTCTCTCATCATAAGAAGCCTCGATACCATACCTACAATACCAGAACCACGTTTTTCACTACAGCGTTTTCCGTTTTTGTTTGACTGGCGTCTTTTCAAAGGCTATAACGCCTGCGGATTGATCGTAGAAGGCCTCTGGTGCACAGCATATCTCCTATAGCCAGTAATGCGGCTTGGCAGAGTGGATCTGGTACACTGGTAAACCTTTTAGCTTCAATATGTTCATTATAACCTGCATTGTTCAAAGCAAAATCACATCTCTCAACTAGCTTTCCAACTATCGCCCCTGTCTTTACTTCTGGGGGGGTTGGGGGGAGGTAAATCATTATTATCATTATTATTTTTGACTTAATGTTCATCTGTTCATCTTACAGAATGCAAATCCACTGAGGCTTTAATGGCTACCCATCCAAACCCATGCAAAGCAAATTAGTTAGCTCACCTTGAACATTAGCTAACATTAGCATGATTAGCCAGATCACAAGTAACAGAAGGCACAGGAATGAAGCAACAACACTCTGCAGTAGCTGTTTTGCATGGCATTAGTTAGCCGGATAGCTAGATGTATATTTACATAGATAGGAATTTTCCGCTAGGGAGGCTCAGCTGTGAAAAGTAGTTACTCTGCAGTATTCAGCTAAATGATAATCCTAGCTGCAATGCCACTTTCGGTTCCTTTTAATGAAATCTTTATTTAAAGAACCTTTTAAGGTCAGCAGATAACACCATCACCCGCCACCATCACAGATAAGAGCCTCAGCCAAATGCCAGAAGTGTAAATGCTTTTATTTTTTTGCAAACGAGATGTTTAAAGAACCTTCATGCAACACAAAGCGTCTACACCTGTTACAAGTTCTACCTAGAACCACTGGCTGAATCCATCTTTACCTATGAAATGGGTCATCGTAAATGAGCTCAGTTTTCAAAATGGACTAAAATCCAGTGACTCAACTTTACACAGAAGCATCCAGCACCTTCCTGAGAGGTGAGAGCTTTGCATAAACCCGTGTGGCCCTGAAACCGCATATGAAGAAATGCTGAGCACTTCCGAATGTTCAAAAGAGGCACACTCGGGCCTGCTACGCAACCACATGACAAAATCATTGTACTGCAGGATACACTCTGGCTTTTGCGTTATAAGAGAGGCCATGTTTCAAATCAGGAATCCATAATAATAACCAACTTCAGTACAACATCGGTTTAAAGATGACTCGATGAAGGCTTGGTGCTTAACCCAGATTCATCCATGGAAAGTGTTTCACAGTACACGATCGCTAGCTTGCAATATAAGTAGTCCTGAGCCATCCAGGTAGGGTGAGATTTAAAGTGGAACGGTAACTGTAGAGAACCTGAGTGAATCTGATTTCTTTACAGTGGTGGTAATAGACACCAGGGGTTTACTAAAACCACCAGTGACCCTACACTCCGTAACTTAACATGAGAGGCCAAAACCTCCTTTAAGTTTAATGTAAGTCAATGGAACCAGACGTTTTCCAAGCAATTCATCACTAATGTTTTACACAGTGAAAACGGCAGCTGCTGTTCAAATGACAAAAAGTCAAAATCTGCAAAAAATCTGCAAAAATGGAGATACATGTTTCCCAGTGGACAGATATGTCATGTTGATGATGGTAAAATAGTGGTGGATGAAGAAACAACAGGCCTCCTTTGGGAACTGTATTGCCTTACATCACCCTGCATGTTCTAGAAAGAAAGTTTCAGGCCAAGTCATAAAAGCATGTCTCAGGCATCAGGCAGCGTGTTTATGACCGTTTCGTGTGCTAACTTTCTGGCTTTAAACAGATCGCATGTCTGATTCCTCTCACCACCTCCGTGAACATATTTGACTGTGCAGGTTTCTCTGGAGTGAAGCGTTTCGCACCGTCCAAGCGAGGAATTCCCCTTTAAATGCCCGGTACTCTCTGCTGCCTTAGATGCAAACATGTTTGTGAGCAGATACTTACTCAGTGTAAGGCCGACAGGTTAGAGACGGTTCACTGGAGAACGTGCCAGCTTTGCAAGGCTGGCATGTCCTCCTGCAGCTTATCTGGGTTGCACTGGGACAGTAGAATCCTGGCTTGCAGCGACACTCGCGCCTTGTTATGTTGGTGCAGGCTGATACCTCTACCATGTTTTCCTGAGCTACACACACACACACACACACAAACACTCTGTGAGCTCACAAAGACTTTCTAATGATTCAACAAACATATGATTTGTGACTAGGGGCGTAAATCAATAGCCGTGTCCGAAACTGTCGCCTATTCACTATACAGTGCAGGAAACAGACAAGCCCCAGTGCACTCCAACAGTTCCACAATGCAAGTACTGTATAACTGACGTAGCCAAAGTGAAAGGGGACATAATGATACACTGCCTTGTTTGCAAGGAATGAGCAAACCCATGTAGCGTACCTGTTTACCTCCATCACAGGGTTTGTGATGTACTGTATAAAACGCTACACTAGGAATCCAGGATTATTACAGGATCCAGATTCTCAAGTGTAGCATATAGTGATAAGGAAACCATATTAGATATTTTGACTCCATTGAATGACATCACAGAATCACCCACAATTTGACTGGATAAGGCTTCAAATTTGCTGGGCAGTATGACAATATGCATTCATTACCATGATGAACTTATGTTCACAATACAATAAGTTTTTCACAGATATCCTGAACACAGAACACTGACCATATTTGAATATATAGGGTAAAAATTAGTCCTGTTTAAATGGATTTGGCAAAAATAAATATTATGGCATATTGTGTATTATGAAAATCATATCTGTGCAACTCTGGACTCACTGAATGCACAAATATCACTTGTGCATACAATAAAAACAACCCATAAAGCTTTCTTTCCTGGATTTTAATATATATAAAATACTGAGAAATTTATTATCGGGCCAATATTCTGCATTATTCCTGTATTTGATGTTTTTACCCCCCATTAAGAACATTAGTAAGTTTTTATGCATCAGAAATACTCATATATCCAGCCTCTTTAAATTTAACTTAAGGCTAATTAGACAGGCTGATTTGTGTTCCTGTGCCTTTAAGACTAATGTATGCAAATACCCGCATGAATGGGCGGATCCGAACTGCTGTAGGCTGAACATATGCATATACGTAATCATATAGTGGATATATATAACTGAGCTTCTACGCATGACACCACAAAACCAGATGATTCTAAACCGGCTCTAATTATAGCCCAGTTGCCACATAGGGACCGGCGGGCCACCCGCATGATTTGGGTCCTTTATAAAATTGACATACTACATCGTGTGACTCTGTGAGAAAAATACAGGGCCCTTTAAAATGAGCAGTTGGACAGAATTTAATTCTGACTCCTGCAGCTGATTCACCAGATGCATTTCAGCAGCCCACTATTAACAGTGCACACACATTGTATCACTCCCATTGCCAAAAAGTGAGCTAAGCATGAAAATGCCAAACACAGCCAAGTGTGTTTGGGTTCAGTTCAATACAAAACCGCCTCTGGATTTGTAAAGACCACCCCTGCCCCCCCGCCCCCCGATTTTATGTCCGGAAGTGTACAGTCATTAGTGATGTGCTTCAGGCAGATGTGGATAAGTAATACTCATCTTACCAGAGCAGCTGGTGATGCACCTTTCGCATTTGCCCACTCCGCTTCTCAAATACCAGTAATGTCCAGGGCCACACGGCTCGCACTTGCAATTCTTTAAGACGAAGCCTGTTTGTAAGGGACGAAGCAAAGCATAGCAAGACCATTAATTTACACCACAATCATTCCCAGACTTTCGGTATTTCCACAGCATCAGAAGTCATAACACAACTAGCCATGACATTGCTATCTGTTATACACAATGACTGTGCAGCCATCAGGCAGTCTAGAAATGACTGGCTGACTATCGTTCTCAAGAAGCTTGAGACTCTAGCCACCTCAGAGGCTGAAGCTGTTTGAAAGTTGTCAGTAAGAACAAGCACTGCATACCATATGGAAGGCTGGTGTGCAAACACGGAGAAAGCAAACAGGTGGCTGCGAGAAACCCATTCGTTCCTGACTAAGAAAGTACCAATCTATTTTCTGCCCTTGCGTTATCGGTCAGTCAAAAGGAAACACGCCAGTTGCAGGATGGGTCACCAGAAGAAACCCATGTGCCACATGACCTGGGCGCTATCGACTCCTTAGGGTTAAACCGAACCGTGGCAAAGTTGCACAAGTGGTGGGAGTGAGGGTAAAAAGAGAAGAGCGCTCGCCTGACCAGGCTGGCGTCCAAGGGGTATCCCTGCAGCATAAATAAAAAGTGAAGTCTGAAACTTTATCAGGTGCTTCCTCCTTGCTAAAGGTCAGAGGCCTGTGAAAAGGGCATGTGCTCACATGCTGATATTTCCTTCATGGGTGGAATAACTAGGAAAACTCAGTGGAATTCCACTTGCTGGACTTTCCGTTCCTAATGTATTTGCATGCATGGCCAGGAGCTGTCTCACACGTATCCATCATCAGACACTGCCTCTGGGAAGTGAGTAAAAAGGAAAACCGAGTCCCTAAAATCCCATGACAGTGATGCGAGTTATTACGCCTAGTCTAAGCATGTGGTTAACTCTACTGTGACTACCCAGCATAAGTTCACGAACCTTCTGAGGAAGTCTCTTGTTTTTTAATTCCCTAAAATGGGATGTTAACTCTTGTGCTTAAATAAAACGGGAAAGCCCCCACCTCTCAGTCATGGCTACGGTTTGATTAATAAGTGCTCACTGTAATGCTTTCAGGCTTCCCCTGAATGAAGCCAATCTGCTTTTGATTCTCCAGTATAAAAGGCAGACCCAGACTTACCAGATGGGCACTGACTCTGGCAAGCGACGGTCTCGGCTGGAGGCAGCTAGAAGAAGAGGAGGAGAGGAAGGTAGAGAGTGAATCAGCAGACACTTTTACCCATTAGCTCACTTGCAATAACGCATTCATTACTAACCTGACCAATCAAATAGCAGCCACAGGCTTGTTCGGCGAATCCACGCTATATATAAACCGACTGCTCTACGGACTCTAAGGTAGTGACTCCATAAAGCACCTGACAGCGCCATAAACTGTGCAGACTAGTCTTTTATACGCATGCTAAGGTCCATACTGGAGACATAACGCAGGCCATTTGGTGATGCAGGGCTGCAGCCACTGATCTTCTGGTTCTGCCTGTTTTGCCTTTCGCTAAACTCGCTCAGAAAGTCCTACGGCCTCCCAAAATCCCCGCAGTGTGACAGCGTCTGCACATTGCACAAGGTGCATCAGCCTTTGGTGACAATCCAAACAAACTGGGCTCCTATGTTGTTGGGACTATCCAAGGAGCAGATTGCAAAACTCCTTGTTTATGACCGGATGCCCGGAAAACAGGACCATCAAAAGGACAACATGGGTGTCAGGGTCACGTCCCTAAGTGCGTAAAGGCAGGGGAAAAAAAGGAGTAAATATGCAACATCCAACAAGTTCATGGCCAGCACGCACACACACATGCACACACCAGCATGCAGTGTTCCTCTACGGCAAGCACCAAAACACGAGAAGGAGAGAAAAACAGCCTCCTGGCCCCACATGACCCCATTATTGATCTGTTTTGTGGACTGTGTGTAAGATCTCGGGCTGCCAGATGACAGTAAAGTAAGCCACGCTTCTTGTGGTTCCACATCAAACTGACTGGTGGATGCTAGAAATGAGTGTGAAGCCTACCAGTAAGTTTGCACTGCACTGTCACCCATAGTCACTCATTACATGCCTGGAAATTCACTGATGACTTAAATCACCACTTGCAAAAAGAAGACAAAGAGAAAACAAGCAGCCCGGTATTAGAGAGGAAATGGATGAGTCTGCATTAGGCTCGTGTTCTTCTGATGTGGACCGGCAGATCAGATGAAAGCAGCCTGAATCCCATGAAGTAACAATAGGAGCAATACAATTAATGATAAGAGCTCAAAACTCCACACTCCAGGCCACATACCATCAGCAGTCTGATACAAACACGATACCCTCATTCAGCTCAACACAGTCTATGTTAAACATGCGGGTTGTTCATTCACCACAACTGAAGCTCCACATCCGCACAAAAGACGTCTAAACGCTCGTGGTTAGGAAGAAACACGTTTATTTCCGTCGTCCCCCAAAAAAGACGCGCAAAGCTTATTATATCTCAAACTAAAGCAGCCGGGACGTCACTGCCTCCGCGCACGAGCCGAGGCGCGCTCGAGTCCCAGACAGAGAGAGAGGGAGAGACGGAGAGGGAGAGAGGGAGAGAGAGAGAGAGAGAGAGAGAGAGAGAGAGAGAGAGAAAGGGGAGAGAGACCACCAGACCAAACACAGACGCACGCAGGAACTGGCGCTTACCAGGCAGAGGAGCAGGAGAGGACCCAGCCACCGCGTCTGCAGCATGATGCCTAAGCAGCGTGTTATCCCGCTGGTCTCGGCTGAACCGCTGCCAGAGAGAGAGAGTGAGAGAGAGTGAGAGAGAATGAGAGAGCAGCTGTAGCAGCAGAGGGGAAACTCTCAACGCTTTCGAAGTTGCCGCCTTTATAAAGCCTGTTACTGTGACGTCTCCACCAGACTGCCACTACGCTCATCTCTAGCAGGCTGCCCTAGTCTTCATTCTTACCGGTTACTTTAAAGAGCCCATTTGTTATTCCCTCAGGGCCCCTCGGCATGGATGTCAACATTCATGCACCAGAAAAATATGTATCATTCGTTCACACTCATCGACCATTTAGACAATCCTAATAATTTTCATTATCTTAAATTTCATGAGTTTCTTTGTTGGTCTCCTTCTGGATAAAAGGGGCGTGGCCAAACAGGCTGATATATGTAAACATACAAAACTTAAAGGAGCAATATGTAAGGTGATGCAATCTTTTTTGGCCCCTGTTTAGTTGGCAGCCTGAAGTAACGCACAGAGTTCAGCTTCAAACTTAAACACGTCTCTACGCCGGTGGAAGGAAGGCCAGTGCTATCTCTTGTTTTGCTGCTATTTTTGTCACTTGCTTTCAGACTTGGTTTCTTTCAGAGAGTGGATGTGCTTCTTCGTCATCTGCGCATGTGGCAGGCTTGACACTATCGTCTTTTCAGATAGACATTGGTATTATGAAATAGGACGGGACTGGGCTAGCTGGTTAGCATGCTAACCTCAGGAGATACCTCTGCAAAGATGTCTTTGATATAGTATCAAAACCGTAATTTAGTTTATTCTGGAATTTTTTTAACTAAAAAATCTTACATATTGCTCCTTTAAAAGCAGCCTGTTATATGGGCTGCAGGAGTGAACGCTGTTTATGGAAGTCCCAGGGAATCAAATATTATAAACTATTCATATGATACTGTATGATACTTTAGTGTCACATTGAATATTCAGGAAAGACTGGATGGAAACTATGAGATATAGATATGATAAAGCTCAGCTTAATAACCACTGCTCAGATCTGAAAGCGGTGTGGGCGTGCTAATGAGCAGCTCTCTGTCCAACAGGCAGCTTCTCCACTCACAGAGAACACAACCATGCTTAACAAATCCATCCAGCGTTTATGTGAGGCTAACTGGATGAATAGAGCCACGGACAAACAAACATGCAGGCAGGCGAATGAACAAACCAACGTATGGATGAATAAACAGACTGTCCATATGCAGATAAACGAATGAACCAGGGACAGACAGCTACAGAGAGATTCTAGAGACTTGCTAAAGTTCCATAACACTGAAACTGGCTTGTGTGGGCGGGGCCAGAGATATCAGCCTTATGATTGGTTAGAAAATGCATATGGAAGAGCTACCCTAGATTAGGAGCACCCAGTCAGTTTACATGGAGAGGAGACAAATAGAGGGCAATAGATTGGCTATTTATTGATCACTGGAACTTTATTCATAGGGTTGACTTAGTCCATGTTTAACTACAACAACAAGACAACACAGAGTTCGGTTCCCTGAGGCTTAAGGAAGAAGCCAGCACTGCATTATTCATGTGCAACTGCATTTCACAACTCTACGTGTTCACTGTAGCAGCAATCAAATGGGACACGTCAAAGAATTCATGATTCATTTCTGTTTCACCTTGTTTACAGTGAAACAGGCTGATTTGGTCACTGTGCCCTTTAGGGTTAATGACCTCTCCTGTTATTGGTCACCTTGTACTGTGCCTCGTTTAAGAAGCACTGTAGTAATTTAAGCACAAACAGGCATGGCCAAACTGCTGTAAACGAATCAGGCGGGTATATGTACATACACGCAGCATTAAAAGAGTAGCTGGACCCAGAGGGAAGTGTGGGATTGTAGTACTACTGGGAATAATAGATAGATAGATAGATAGATAGATAGATAGATAGATAGATATATCTTATATATATATCATATATTGGTATTTAAGTGGAGTGGAGTGTCCAGGAGTTAAAGATGTACAGTATATACAGTAAAGTGTCTGAGAGTGTCCAGGAGTTCAGGTGTACAGTATATACAGTAAGTGTCTGAGAGTGTCCAGGAGTTAAAGATGTACAGTATATACAGTATAGTGTCTGAGAGTGTCCAGAAGTTAAAGATGTACAGTATATACAGTAAAGTGTCTGAGAGTGTCCAGGAGTTCAGGTGTACAGTATATGCAGTAAGTGTCTGAGAGTGTCCAGGAGTTCAGGTGTACAGTATATACAGTAAAGTGTCTGAGTGTCCAGGAGTTCAGGTGTACAGTATATACAGTAAAGTGTCTGAGAGTGTCCAGGAGTTCAGTATATGCAGTAAGTGTCTGAGAGTGTCCAGGAGTTCAGGTGTACAGTTTATGCAGTAAGTGTCTGAGAGTGTCCAGGAGTTCAGGTGTACAGTATATACAGTAAAGTGTCTGAGAGTGTCCAGAAGTTCAGGTGTACAGTATATGCAGTAAGTGTCTGAGTGTCCAGGAGTTCAGGTGTACAGTATATACAGTAAAGTGTCTGAGAGTGTCCAGGACTTAAAGATGTACAGTATATACAGTATAGTGTCTGAGAGTGTCCAGGAGTTAAAGATGTACAGTATATACAGTAAAGTGTCTGAGAGTGTCCAGGAGTTCAGGTGTAAAGTATATACAGGAGTTCAGTATATGCAGTAAGTGTCTGAGAGTGTCCAGGAGTTCAGGTGTACAGTATATACAGTAAAGTGTCTGAGAGTGTCCAGGACTTAAAGATGTACAGTATATACAGTAAAGTGTCTGAGTGTCCAGGAGTTCAGGTGTACAGTATATACAGTAAAGTGTCTGAGAGTGTCCAGGAGTTCAGTATATGCAGTAAGTGTCTGAGAGTGTCCAGGAGTTCAGGTGTACAGTATATACAGTAAAGTGTCTGAGAGTGTCCAGGACTTAAAGATGTACAGTATATACAGTATAGTGTCTGAGAGTGTCCAGGAGTTAAAGATGTACAGTATATGTACAGTATATACAGTAAAGTGTCTGAGAGTGTCCAGGAGTTCAGGTGTACAGTATATACAGTAAGTGTCTGAGAGTGTCCAGGAGTTAAAGATGTACAGTATATACAGTAAAGTGTCTGAGAGTGTCCAGGAGTTCAGGTGTACAGTATATACAGTAAGTGTCTGAGAGTGTCCAGGAGTTCAGGTGTACAGTATATACAGTAAGTGTCTGAGAGTGTCCAGGAGTTCAGGTGTACAGTATATACAGTAAAGTGTCTGAGAGTGTCCAGGAGTTCAGGTGTACAGTATATACAGTAAAGTGTCTGAGAGTGTCCAGGAGTTCAGGTGTACAGTATATACAGTAAAGTGTCTGAGAGTGTCCAGGAGTTCAGGTGTACAGTATATACAGTAAAGTGTCTGAGAGTGTCCAGGAGTGCAGATGTACAGTAAAGTGTCTGAGAGTGTCCAGGAGTGCAGGTATACAGTACCTGTCTGTGGAGCAGCTCTGTGACAGCAGCCTGCCACTGAACTTGCTCCTTCTGTCCATGATGATGGTGTTCAGTGGGTGCCCATCATCCATAATAGACAGCAGTTTGTGCAGTGTCCTCCTCTCCGCCACCTTCACCACCGAGTCCAGCTCCACACCAATAACTGACCCTGCTCGCCTGACCAGCTTGTCCAGACGCATCTTGTAGATATGCGGAAGATAAAGGTTACCAGGAATAATAAGCTACACATACAGAAGTAGATGTCTCTCAGTACTCAGCATGGAGTTTCAGAGGTTGCTAAAGGTGTCCTGTGGTACTCCATCCCATGCAGCTACTGTCACACAGTTCCTAAAATTTTGTGGTAGGGGTGGAGGTGGAGTAACACCACGCCTTTCATCTTGGTGCTGATCACGACACCTCCACCAAGACAAAAGTGGGACTCGTCACTGAAGATGACCTGCTGCTATTCGGAGTCCCTCCATGACAGTCTGGCGTGACACCATTGCAGTCTTTGACGTGGCATGATGTTGACGTGGTGTTACAGGCAGTTGTTGCCACAGTCCGCGCATGTATTCCTGTGTTGTGCAGTTGTTGTGCCAGTGGTGCCGGCACTAACAGGATGATTCATGGAGGGCATCACTGCTCGCCGAAAGTCCGCTGGTTGTGAAAACCAGCCGTGGCCACAACGCCATTGCATCGTGTCGTTGGTGACGTTGACGTGGTGTAAAGGCAGTTGTTGTAACAGTCTGCGTCCATGCAACAAGGAGATTGTCACTGCTCGCTGAACTTCCACAATTGTGACTGTTGGGTCACTCCGAGCATGTCAGACAAGTCGTCCGGTCTTCCTCTCCATGTTCCATGTAGGCTTCCCAGATCCATCAAGTCTATCCTAAGCCACCACAAGTGCTCTTATGATAATATCCACACTACCGTTACGGCGTTCAATGCGTTGCTAAACCCGATTCCTGGAGCCGTACAATGCCATCCCTCTCCAAGTCTTCTAACTGATCCACCTGTTTCAGAACTCCTCCTTTTTTTGGAAAGAATTCTACCAATCCAACAGCACAAGGAAACATGGGTAACAGACCTTACATGGTCATTCATGAAACTCGATTCCTTCATGTTTCCATTATGTCAAAACTATCCACCAAGTATCACTCCTGTTGGCTGATTCATTCTGGGTGTGACTATTTTTTGACAATGAGTGTATTTTGGTTTTTGTGACATTACGAAAACAGTGGATTCAAAACAGGCCACTGTCACTGCCTAGTTTCTACAGTATATACGGCCTGGAGAGTGAACATCACTGTCTAGGAATGTTAACTAGGCTCATTTTTTAAAAGTGAGGTTTCTCAATGATATGGGGCCTTTAATACTGGGCTAGGCGCGGTTTGGTTATTATAGGGAAGCCTTTATTCCATGACTACAGAGTGTATACAGACACGTAACATGCAGCTGATAGTTATCAAAAGGTTCAATCCCGACTCTAAACCAGCTCAACATTAACATCCACATTCAAGTGTTAGGGCCTGACTCTAAAATCCATAGATTACATAGCAGACTTCCACAAAGTGTAGTGTCCAATTTTCTCTACCAGGCTTTTTAAATCACCAATTATACCTTCACAGTAATAGTGTTATTAGTAAGTGATGAAGACATTCGCCATAATAGGATAAGATCACAAGGCATGAATTTTAAAACCACAATCGTGCAATGAAAACATGAAAAGACGGAAAGAAAATAAAGAAAAGACAGGCTCTAAAACTTCATAGGCATTTCTGTTGCTGGGGTCCAGTAGTGATAGTGGCCAGCATGCACAAACAGGTGGATCTATCAGTACACAGGGTAGGAGCTCGTGTGTGGTTTAGTCCTCCCCGGGCCCAGGTGCTGGAATCGATATCGTGCAAGGCGAGACACGTCCAGCAGCTGGTTAGAACGCTGGCTTCCTGACACTCTGGATGCCGATAAACCCTAAGCCAAAGACAAATAAGACATATGAGAAACTGTGAGTCAGTGAGAAGTGTTTTTAGTAGTTAAATTTCAACCTCAATTCTCAAGAAGGTTGTGGGTTTTGAGTAAATACAGAGGTACCTAGTGGTATATTTGCTCAACCAATGGAAACAATACACAGCACCATTCAGTTTCACCTGGAATCCCCTCGTACAGGTTAGCTAACTTAATGTTTAACTGTGTCACTCAACTGAGCCATCATTGTTTATATTGCTTTGTCATTCTCCCCATAGCAGCTTTTTATTCTCGCCATGATTAGTCAGCTGTTAAACACTTTAGGATCTATGTGCTGAGGGTGCTGCAGCAGCCTTCAAATTCAGGACTGCACTAAAACACAATGTTCTGAATTGTTTTACTGTATTTTTATATGGTGAGCTAAAAACTGTTGGCCGCTTTGGGGCCGGTCACTCAAATACATACAGGTTGAGATATACACACATACATATAAATAATACACAAAAACATACATATAAACCATACAAACACTATTAACTAATCAGTTGTAGTAAATCCGGGATCCTGTAGAACCTGCACAAAAGTAATGGGGTTATAAATACCTGTGGGGTGTGAGTGACGGGATTCATAGATTGAGAGGTGGTACAGTGCAGTGAATGTCTCGTTCTGTGTGTGGAAAGTGGCTCCAAAGCAGATGTTAATGATTGGCTAAAAGGAGTGACTGAGCATTTGGGCGTGTCAAAGACCATAGTGTGAAGGAAGCAGCTGAATCTGCAGGTGTATGCAAGTGTACGGTCATACGGGTCTACCAGCGGCGTATATAGTTGCTGTTATAAATATAAATATATATATATATATAAGCATATATATATATATGGTAATTATGTAAATATATATGCAATGATATATTACAGGATAGGCCAAAAACCTGATTTTATATATATATATATATATATATATCATAATCATATATATATATATATATATATATGAAACTAATAGCACGAGTAACAGCTACAATTTAATTGGGCGTATAGTTGATTTGACATATAATGAAATAGTGCCGTCCAAAGAAAAACATGCATCTTAATTTTTGTCTATTTTTACTTTTTGTATCATTTGAATACAGCTGCTGTCGTTCACATTGTGTAAATAAAATCATGACAAATGGACCAACAGAAATGACCCATACTTGCTTGGAAATGGCTGGTTCCACTGACTTACATTAATATGAAATTAGGTTTGCGCTCTTCTGTAAAGCCACTATTTCTGAGATACTTGTTTTTCTCTAGACAGTGACAACATTATTATATACTCTCATAACAATATATAATACACCTTCCTGCGTGAACTTTTCAGAACTTAGAGTACTTGTTCTACCAGAAAAACGGCTATATCACAGTATTTTCGATGGGGCAGCCACTTTCTGTAGTATTCCATGGAACACAGGCAGTGGCAGGACCACACCTATGGAGTTGGCAGCATTTGTCAAAGATTAAAAGATTGTGACAAAGTTTGACGATTCCCCACCTGAGCAAGGCAGAAGACTTGATTTATTGTATTTATTTAGTGTTTTATTTATATTCGTCAGCTACCCAGTGCTCTCAACGAACAGTAATAAAATAAAGACACTGCAATTATGTTATTTCTCAATGCTTTTAAGGCACTTTACCCCACCCATGTTAGTTTGGAGAGTCCAAAATACAGACATCCAAATGAGCAGTTCAGGAGGCCCCCCCCTGTCTGGTGCCATTGTTTAAAATGGGTATTTTTAGTGATTTAACATGAAACTTTGGTGCAGTCTGCTATGGAGTCATCGATGTGGAGTGATTTAATTAACTGACTTCAAAAACTACGTAAATAAGCTCTGTCCAAATATTGGACTGTTTTGTTTTTGTTTTTTTTTTAATCTTCACATACCAATTACAAAAAGGGTCGTTGTTTACGAAATCCCCTTTTGAGAGCCCACATTAATCAGAAACTCAAAAAACTGCACGATTTGAAAAGGCATCCTGTAGAACTTCTGTTGCTGGGGTCCAGCAGTTACAGTGGCCACTATGCACAGAGAGGGCCATTCAGGAATAGCTTGAGAAGTGGAAGTATAAGTAACACAGGGATGGCACATTTATTAGAAATAAATAAAACCTGCATAAATCATTTCCACTCCATGTACTACCCAGTTATGTGAATAGTACAGTTTGAAATAGGAAAACCAAAAAGGTAGTGAAAAATGCCCCATTTCTACATCATTGGAACCTGCAGCTGCCTTTTACATTGGAAATTTCACAAAGACGAAGCCAACTGAAACTCTCTAAAATCACCTGGACTAAACCCAAGACTTTCCCTGTAATCTTAGAGGTATCTCAGAAATTCTCTGAAAATCTAGGCATTTTTTTTCTTAGCACAGCATAATTCTTTTTGATAAAATATCTTAGGCCGGAGTTCTGTGAGGAGTCACTTTTTAACTCATTTTAATTTAATATAACCAAAATTCTAGCTGTAATTAAACTGTGAGTATTGTAGTGCTACTTTTACTACACTGTTAAGTTTTGGTTAAAAATAAATGGTTAAACTTTAAAGCACCCAACGCAAGCTTCAAAGAAAGAGAAACGAAAGAGATTTATACACTCAGGATTTGTTTTTGTTTCTCTGGGGTATCTAGGTAGATATTGGCGAGCAGGCGTGCGGTTAGGACTTTAGCAGCTGAACTGAAAGCCTAACATGTCAACAGAAAACAACCCTTCTAAGAAAATATGAACAGTTAATATGCATGTCACAAGCTTCAAACAAAACACTGAATATCTTTTACAAACTTTTAATGTCTGTATTTAAATGTTTATACAGATTACCAAGAGTTTGGTGTTTATATTCAACAGAGTCCCCTGTCTAGAAATGACCAAGACACTCATAATCCCATCAGGAGGCCTATCTGTAATTGGTATGGTTCACTGCTCTAAACAATCTGATTTACTCTCTCAGTTGAGTCTTTTGGCCCATTAAAAAGTCTCAAAGAATGGAAAACTACACTGGCATAGACCCCGAGGCATCTCGCACAAGTCACGTCTGGACATTTAATATCATAATCCAACTTCCGATACCTCCTACGCAGACATAAGAGAACAATTTAAACTGCTGTAAAAATGCACTCTGCAACAGCTTTTTAGAGCTGCAGGTTAAGATATCATGTTGCACATTGTGAACGTTGTGTTTCAAAATAGATGTAATGGATGAGATACTGTGTGAGTAACAGGGCACCGGGCCTGTCTGGATAATGTTGATGGAATGTTAATGCACCAGTACACTTCTGTCTGCAGTTTATTCTGCATTTACTGTCTCATGTCTTTTTAAGAGTCTGTCATTCATCATGTACATGTTTACTGCTGTCTGTGTTTTAATGTTCATGCACCAGAAAAGTAGCCCACAGTACTACACTTGGCTATACTGTACCCCTGTATATGTGTGAAGGTGAGCTGTATTGAATGGGATATAACTGCCACTGTGCTGGGAGAAACGTCATTATGCGAGTCATCACAATCGTTATCTGAGTGACATCTGGCAACGGTGCCATGGATCCCAGTGCAATTACCTGGTTACACTGCTGCAGACAACCTCCATTTTCCCATACAGACAAATGGTAGTGCAATTCAAAGGAACTGCATTACATTCGATGGAAAACAGCAAGGAAGCTGACAAAGCTCTGATGAAGTGTTTGGCTGCAGGTGAAGTCTTCAACGTAATGATTGCAAGATAAGATTATTAAGAAGAGATTTAAACATGCTTTAGACTGTAGGGCATGTTTTTTTCTGTTTTTATTTTATTTTTTTAACTAGTCACTTATTCCCCACTATGTCGCTACTATGCAAATCACTAAACAATAGCTAAAACATCAACAACCATTGTACACAAAGGCACCTGAAAGAGAAGGTCACGGATGTAGATTTTTTTGAAGAAAAAGATCAGATCTTAACAGCTGGCATTTTCTGACAGGCTGATTCCTACACCTAGATTAACTTCAGGAAATCCCAACATTTAAATGTCACAGCGTGGCAATGGAACGAACAGTTGCACATCAGAAAATTAAAAAAACCAAAACAAAAAAGAAAATACAAAAAAAAAACAATAAACTAAACAAAGAAAGAAGCTGGCACAGATGCAAATACACAGGTAAGTTCAAATCAAAGTTAAAACCCTCAGACTTGGAAGAAAGCAGTGCTGCACGTTTTTTCCGTTGAAAAGAAAGGGGAAAAACCCAGAAGCTTGACTTTGTTCTGAGTTAAATGTTCTGATTTGACATGCAGTATTTTCAGAATACTAGAGAAAATAGCATATGATAAACAATTCAGGCTTCCTGAAGGCTCTTTAAATCACTAGACACTGTCTAAAACACTAAGCTGGCAAAAAACTAAAAACGTAACCTAGGTAAGGATTTATTTCCTAAAATCTATTAGGAATTCAATAGTAAAACAGGTTCTATATATTCCCAGCTATTAAAACCTTTTAACATTTTTACAGCACCTCTACTCATGGCTGTGTCAGACTTCCAGCAAGTCAGACTCAAAACTCAATCACAGCCTCACTTGTAGTGAGAAAACTATTATTATGAATTTGACAGCACACTAAAATCAAAACATTTGCCTCTGCATTTCAGAGCAAATCTAGCAAATATACAAGTAAATATTTCAGCTATTTTTTTACTTCATTTGTAGCGTCTTTAATGATGAACTACAACAAAAGAATGTATGTAAACATCTAAGATTAGCAGTTCACATGGAGGTGACACTAGAGTTCAGTGGCTCATTTAGGTGTATGGGACCTATTAAAGTCATATCTTTATAACACATCTTTGGGGAAATGTATCATGACTGAATAAAAGAGATTTCTGAGAAAATGAGTTCCTGAAACTCATGAGGCATAGAGGAGTTACGAAACAATCTCTAATGAGTTTGGACTCTATCAATGCAGTCAGATGGACTCAAGAGTAGGGTGTGTAATACTCTGCAAGATCACAGTGACAACAAAATCCTAAGCAATGAACTGCACACTGTCTAACATTAATGTTAATGAGCCCACCATCAAGAGAACACTGAACAGCAGAGGGGTGCAAGGCAGCGCTGCAAGGAGACAGCCAATACTTTACTAAAAGAACTTTGCTTGCCATCATTGATGAAACAAGGAATTCTGAATTATACCAGCAAATTCTAAAGGAACATGTCAGAACATCTGTTCGGGAACTAAAGCTCAGGCAGGAAGACAACAACCCCAAGTGCACAAGCTGTTCTATGAAAGAATGATGTTTTTGAAGGACCTGAAGAGAGCAGTTTTGCAGAACTAGATTTAAAGCTGTTCTGTACGGATACTAAAAACAAGGTTGCTCACAGGTAAATAATACTGGATCATTTAACTCAAAAAAAAAAAAAAAAAAAGATCTCTGATTCTCTGATATATATATATATATATATATATATATTATAATATTTAATTGGGTTCTCCCTATCACCTATGTTAATGCATAAATACGCAAAATTCTAAAGGGTACATAAACTCTCAAACACTACTGTATACATGCCTGGGCTCAGTAGTATTAGATAAAAAGCATGGTCTAAAAGGTGATGTTGCAACATCTTTTCAAAATCTAACCAGAACCTTTAGAACCTTTCTGAAACAGTTCTAAAACAGTCTTAACAAAGTCAGTGCTGAGAGTTAAAGTCAACATGAATCAGGGATCTTTTCTTTTGTATCATATATTTGTTCATCTTCTTTTCCCCTCACCTGCTAGAGTTTACATTTCAGAGGCAGGCAAAATTGAATGTTGATTACAACAAAATCTTCTATCAAAAACAACTGTTCTGAATTTGAAATATGGCATAGGGTAAAAATTCAATTTCAGGCTGATGATGATGTCAAACATTATTACATCAAGACATCTTTAAATTACATAATATGTATGACAATATTTTGTGTCTCTTATATTAAATAAATAAATAATTATAACAACAATCCTAATACTATATAATAAAACCACAACTTCAAAAGATATTTATTTAATGTCTTTAAAAACCACACTGCAATAAATCCAATTAAACAGGTTAATTATGCTCACTTTGTAACTGAACATTTCAGTTAGTGTTCCTCAAGTATCATTGACCAATGATATTTATAATATGCTCAGAAAAACATTTTTGTGATCTAATTTATATAGACATTTAATAAAATACCACCACCTTGAAATCTCCTACTCTAAACTAGTCTGATCTGTGTAGGGTGATGTAATCTGCTGAATCACACATGCAGTAGCTCTTTCTGGACTGATTTAGGAACTAAGCAAAGGAGGGACACACTCCCCATCAATACCTGTGATGTCTGAGGAAACATCGGATTAGGCCTACAAACCCTTGGACAAACATAACAGCCCAGGAAAATATGGTGGCAGACTTTTGGTAAGTTTACTCTCCAATATCACAGTCACATTCCTTCCTTTATAAGACGCGCTTTGCTGCATTGGTTGACAGGTACGTGCTGCTTTCTACAAGCAACATGATATTTAGCTATAGTATTTATTTGGTAAACATGTGGAACATGGTAATCCCCTCCCCGTAACCATCCGGCTCGTTTCCTATTTTGTTTCATTACAACCTGTATTAATTATTATTATTTATTAATCTGAATTGTATGTGATACATCTGCACAAAACAGTCTAAGCTGGTAAAGTGAAATGAGAGGGGAAAAAAAAAAATGCCCCACAGGCTGCAACACCATTAAGCATGAGGCCTCACTAACCAAACACCCCCATAAAGGATATGTCCAAATAAGTCAGGGACAAAGTTGTTGAGAAGTCAGGGTTTCCATTATGATCAAATGAAAAGAACATGGTACCGCAATAAACCTGCCAAGAGAAGACCGCCCACCAAAACTGTCCAAACGGGCAAGGAGGGCATTAATCAGAGAGACAGCACAGAGACCAAAGGTAACCCTGAAGGAGCTGCAGAGTTCCCAGCAAGGACTGGAGTATCTGTTCATATGACCAAAATAAGCCATACACTCCAAAGAGCTGGGCTTTATGGAAGAGCGGCCAGAAAAAAGTCTTTGCTAAAAGTCATGTGGGAGACTCCCTAAATGTATGGAGGAAGGTGCTCTGGTCCGTTAAGGCCAAAAATGGAACTTTCTGGCCACCAAGAAAAACGCTTTGTCTTGCTGTGGGGATGTTTTTCAGCAGCAGGGACTGGGAAACTGGTCTGAGTCGAGGGGAAGATGGATGGTGCTAAATACAGGGATATTCATGAGCAAAACTTGGTTCGGTCTGTCACTGATTTAAGACTGGGATGATGGTTCACCTTCCAACAGGACAATGGTCCAAAGCATACTGCTAAAGTGATTCGAGTAATTATAGGGGAAATGTATAAATGTATTGGAATGGCCTAGTCAAAGCCCAGACCTTAATCCAGTTGAGAAACTGTGGTCAGACTTGAAGATTGCTGTTCACCAGTGGAAACCATCTAACTTAAAGGAGCTGGAGAAGCTTTAGCTTGAGGTATGGGCAAAATCCCAGTGGCAAGATGTGGCAAGCTCATAGAGACTTATCCAAAGCGACTTGTAGCTATAGTTGCCGCAAAAGGTGTCTCTACAAAGTACTGACTTTTGGGGGAATAGAAATGCACACTGGGGTTTTCTGTTATTTTGTCCTATTTGCTGTTTGCTTCACAATAAAAAAAAATAATGTTCAAAGTTGCAGGCATGTTCTGTAAATGAAATTATGCAAACTCTCAAATAATCCATTTTAATTCCAGGTTGTGAGGTCGCAAAACACAAAAAATGTCAAGGGGGTGAATACTTTCGCAAAGTACTTTAGTAACCACATTAAGGTAATTAGGCACTATTCATGGAACAGGAAGAACAGAACAGCTGGTTTGTGAGCAGACGCCTTATTACCTCATCAATAACATGTTGATCTGACATTTAGATCTCTGACCCAACTTTTTTTTACAAACAGATCCACTCCTACACTAATGTATCAGCCTTCCCAGTGGGTATTTATGTCAAACTCCAGCTACTTCAAAGTATAAATAAATAAATGAGTTAGAAAGAAAGTAATAAACACAGTAATATACTGAATAATCACACTCTCATTCTTGTTCTTACCAGCTGCTTCTCAGGTTGGCCTGGGGGCACCGTGTCTGACCTGTTCACCATTGAGCTTTTCAGGTCTAGACTGCTCATCTGGGAGCCCAATTTCAGGCTGGAGTGAGACCATCCAGACAAACAGTGCTGCAACACGGATCATAGAGTCTATAAGCATCTGAGAAAGCAGCATTTCCAAATAACTCTAGTGAAGTCAGGTAGTTTACTTGTCAATGCTTTGATATGTACAAGACATACAGAGGATTGAAACTGCATTACTCTCCATCCCAAGATACATATACATTTAACGATAAATACATTACAACTAAAACAAGGGTTACACTTTAAAGCCCTCACTAATGATTGTCTATTAGCAATGTCCCCTACTTGTCCTCCTATTAGACAGGCTAGCTGAAAAAAATCAGCTTTGTGGAACACAGTGTATTAATCACAGCTGTTTTGTGGTAAGATGTATTTCCAGTGCAAACTCACCGAAGGCAAACCAAGACTGTCAGTTGGATCAAAACTATTGCGACGGTGGGCTTTGTATCTGTATGCAGGCAAAAGTGTGGAACGAGGAATACTGATCCTGTTACAGACAGAAAATTAAATGTTACCCGTTATATTTTCATGACAAACATAAAACTGCTTGTAGGCATGATCTCAGCATGCACGTCATTACCTGATAAAGGCAGGGTCTTTCTCAGTGTGTGGGTGTTTGGCTTTGGGCATCTTGCAAATGGGGCATGCCGTCAGAGGATCCAGAGGAGTGGCAAACAGACGACTGTTTATTCGGTAGCAAAATGTGCCTGAGGACCAAAGGCAAGCATTAGCACACAGTGCCATTAAGAGATTTAGCCCATAAAAGTCAAGTTATCACTTTCTTTCCGGTATGCTATTCAGATGTACATAATTCAGACTCAACTGTTACATGCCAAATAACATAGTGAATTACACAATTAATTACAACTACACTTAATATTCATTATCAAAAGACACTTTACTTGTTTTCATTCTTTCCATAAAATGAGACAGTAGAACAGTAACGTTGATCATTTTCACACCATAATAAAATCCTATCTTATAAGTACAAATACAAATGTGTAATGGATTGAAAGTGTAACTTTTAAGTGTAAGCTGCATCTTATGTTTAGAAATAATGTTGTCATTTACAAACACACAAACGGACACATACATTGGTGGGTGTCTGGAGTATGGTCTTGGTCAGTATCATCTTCTGCTGGAGATGACCAAAGGTCTGCTAGAACTACAGGAGGGCTGCGGAAAGAAAACAATAAGCCTTAACAAGTTTGTGATGATGTAGAGCCACACATCACCAGGGTATATTGCAATATGTGTATACTTATTGATACGCACTAGGCCACGCACTATTACAAAGTTGAATCTTGGGACAGCACTGACTTTTTAAACTTTGAGGACATGTAATCAAAAAGGCAAATCAAAACTGTAGATATTTCTTTTTTCCATTGTGATTTTTTAAAGCAGATATCAGTGCAGTTTGCACAACAGAGTCAGCAAGAATATCACAGCACACAACACAGTGCTCCAAAAAGGCACATATAGCTATACTTCTGCAAAAATCCCAAAATCCTCCTCTCACTGCAGATGCAGCTGATCAGCCAGAATCTGTCTGGAGTCTGAAGCTTTCCTGCTGTGTTTTGCACTTGAGCTAGGAATGCAGCTAGCAAGTAAAGGAAGCTTACATCCAATAGTTACACATCATTCAAACTGTATGCCAAAATCAACATAGTTTTATTATGTTACATTGTTATTCTGTTTTAGAACTCTACACACCTGGTGTGCTGCTGTCTACAAGATTAATTGTCTACTCAGTTCTGTTAACCTACACCCCACATATATGATGCAGCAGGAGAGGAAAAGAACAATCTAAGAGATGTCACAGCTCTACGTGAAGGACTGGGCAATAATCTCTCTGACAAATGTGATAATTACACAATACAGGATTTATGTGTATTATGTCATTTAGGTTAACGGCAGACATGTCTGACCCTGAAGACTGGCTGTGGACGCATTCCTCTTTGTTAACTTGGCGAAAGCTGCGAAGCTCACTGAAGAACTGTTCCGAGCGTTCCGTCAGTGAGCTCTCTGCATCAAGCAAGCCTGAACGAAGACAAAAACAGCAATTAATCGACAAAAAGGTTTTGTAGTGCATTCAGCAGTCATTTCTGAGATTACTTAACCCCTAAATCCATCTATTTAGTTATACTTTTGTAGATCGTCTGGATCTGGAACTAAAATGAAAGTGCAGAAAGGCACTGGATATTTCCCCAAACTTACCAGCTATCCAGTCATAGCCTAGAAGGGGTTGCATACTTTGTCTCTCTGATGTGGTCTCCAGCTCCTGGCTAGGAGACTGGAATGAGACTCTGTCCAAGCTTCTCTGCAACACCAGTACATTCACAGTCATTTACAATATCTGGATGAAATAAGTTATATTACCAACTGATAATGAGAGGCTAGTTATTAACCTATTCGCCTGTGTGCTGACATTTCTCTGCTTTTTAATTCAACACAAACTATCAAAAACCAAACAAATCTTACGATTCTCTTTCAGGACTTCCTACTCACTTGTTCTCTGTCCTGTGGGAGCAGAATGGGCTTATTCTGCGTCCGCCCCAAAGCGACTCTCAATTCTTCTATGCGACTGTTGCCCTGGTCTTGCAGGAGACTGGAGTGTGTGAGGTCTTCTGAATGCTGGCTGGGTTTGGTTATGTGGTCAGCTGGTGTGACAGCTTCAGCAGTACAATAACCCGGCTTCTCACCTGAAAGCAGAAGTACCTTTAGAAGAACCTCCACAGACACTGCTGCTGTTGAAGTGCTGGAGCTACTGAAACTGTTTTAGAGGATGATGTGGATGAAACTCTTCAGGACTAGTTTTTAAATAGATGTTATAGCAAAAATACGAATGAATAGATACTTTATTTACCAATTTTATGTTACATGCTTCAATTAATTACAAGGACACTAGTGATAAACAAAATTGTCCAAATTATGAACTGGAATGAGTTGCTGTTAGATTATTCTAAAACCGATAAATCTGTAAAACATTACGTAAAAGAAAATATTAATCCACTGCCCTCGTATTTTAAAAATGTAATATATTCATGAAATTGTGACTGATACAATACGTTACTTTTGTTTTCTTGTTCCTGGGTACTTTCTTAACTGCTTAGACCCAAAATGTACAGATACTGGCTATAGTTCCCCATAAACTTCGCTTTCGTGATCAGGACGACAATGTTTTGAAAAGCTCCATTTTCCAGAACACTTGTGAAACATTCACTGCCGTGTAGACTTCAAGTAGCTTCTGGGACTGTGAGAACTCTCGAGAAGATAAAAGAAATTTTCTAGAAATATTGAGAATTTTTTAGTACTTTCTAAAACTTTCTGGACTGTCCAGTAACACCTAAACAGCAGCATAAATACAGTCGCTTTAAAACAGCCATTTCAGTTCCAGCTGAGTAAGTGGACAGTGGATTCACAGCTGCATATTAATTTAGATGAAGTTAGAACATCTCTGCATCCAGGAGACGCCATTTTGCTATGTCTGTTTATCAAGACCAGAGCAAACAGTACTCTGAAACCTACAAAGCGTACTTCAGCTTGCCTGTTGGGAATGAAGACAAACCATGGACTCCTCATTTCACGTACTAACACAGCAAGGAAACACCTGAAGGTAAGATGGACTATTGCTACTCATTTAGATGTGAGAATTTTGAAAGCTGTTATGGAAAAATTTGTCACAATTTTCCTACCAAAATACATATCACATTAGAATATACATTTTATGCACGGTGTTAATGTTTTACACATTACTAAGTAACGTTTAATTGTTCTGGTCACAGAAACAGAGCCTGTGATTAATATGTATCTGTCTATGTTCACATTTTACACAAAAGCAATAGGAATAAAGCACATAGAAGCTGTGAATAAGAAAACTGTGTTACTTTGTGTCATAGCTGTATTTATAACTGCAGTATCCGTATTATTATTATTATTATTATTTATACACAACAATTTGAACAACAGCAACAGAGTGCTTGGCCTGATACAGTGTTTGTAAAGCAGACATCTCAAACACACATTGCCTCCAACATCTTTCACAGGCAGTAATTCATGATATGGTTACTAATACATTGTCAAGAAAATGAGTCATTATGGCTATAAACACATTTTAGGTAAACTGTTGGTGGCAGAGATGCACAAGCAAGGCTATCTAGGGCACAATAGTCCCCAAAGGCTTCGTTCCCCTCCAGATTTGACATTATGCTCCCATCATGAAAACTGCATATAAACCAGTAAGACACATCTATAGTTGTTGTGGATGGTGAATCAAATGCCTATATCTGCATTGACACCTGGGGATATTCTGCAAAGCAGATTTCTCAGCCAGATAATCTGAGCCTGATGGTGAGGACTGTCCCTCGGCTCTTTTCAGATTGGAACAGACTTGGACTTAAGTCATCTGGCTAACTGAGGAATGCTGCCTTGTGGAATAGCTGCTCTGACGGGCTTATTTCACAATGAATCAAGCCATTCTGGATGACTAGATTTTTAAATGTCTGGAATTCCCCCTCAAATCCACACTGTTTAAATTGTTACTGAATATAAACACCAACACTGACTAATAATGACCAGAGATCCCAAACTTTTAAACGCTAGCACAAGTGTTACTTTTGTTCCTGCAAGCTACTAATGTAAGTTTCTGTGTTTATTCCCCTAGCGTCATATTTTCCACAGCTCGTACTGCAGAAGCAGGTGCACAGCTACTCATATTAATCTTTTAGAAATCCCCTTACCAAACACTTCGGCTCTTTTCGTCCCAGTTCTCGGCTTACGAAGCGCGTCCCGAGCAACATGTGGCCACTTTCCACTCACAGTGGTAATAACGGGGTCGGAGACATTATTAACCAATTGACCGGGTCTCTTAGTCAGAGGCTCTCGATCCTTCTCCCTTCTGTTTGCTGACAGGAGTTCACCCCTATTCCCCGCAGAACTCACTGAGCTCTCCGGAACTTCTGTCTCTGGGTTTTTCTCCCCTCCGGCCGAACACGCTAACCTCAGTAAGTTCAGACCCTGCAGCTCCTCGGTTTGCCGTTTCAGCTTTGTCAGCAGCTCCTTGTTCTGTTTTCGTAAAGATTCTATGCGTTCATTCGGGAACATTCTGGACTTTAACTGAGGAGAATACGCGCCGTGTATGAGAATTTTACCGGAGTTTAGCTTAGCTTAGCTAACAGCTACACGAACCAAACGCTTCGGTCACCATAGCAACTACGACAACGACGCAGACGGAAACGTTTCAGTTGGGGCGTGAAAGCAAACGTAACATCTCCAGTTACAGTAAATATCTCCTCTCAAAATTAATAGTGGTTATTTTTAATACAGCGTTTATATGACAGCTTCCAAACGACGTACAACAGCTTCTGTTCTAATTCGAGTTTACCTCGAACGGCCGGCGGAGCTCCCTGATTGGTTACTAGAATTACCCACAATGCACCGCGGTGAGTTCTGTGAATTTTAAAGAGATAGCAAACAGGTGTGGGAGATACCGCTGAGCTTCCATTCGATCCGATACCAAGTAATACCAACGCTAATACCCCAAAATCGATACCGCTACTTTAACGCTTCTGATTTTCAACAACGAAACATGCAAACAGAATAACAGAAAGTCTGACATTAATATTTAATAAACCTTAAGAAATCAGAGTTTCTCTGTACTTATATTTTAATAACATAGTTCAGTGCAGTAATAACAAAAATCGATTTAGTGTTTGAAAATATTTAAATCATGTGTTCAGCTAAACTAGTCCTGTCAATCGGAAACTTAGTCCCTAAATGTGTATTGTATTGTATTAATATCTGAAAAATTACATGTAAAAGGTCATTATACATCTAATAAATATTATCAAAATTATGGCAGATAAAAGTAAAGAATATTTATATCTAATATTCTGCTTGGTGTTTTATAAACCTTCTTATAATCCATCGGAGAAGTCCATTATAAATTACTTTTGTACATCACCTTTGCAGGAGATTCTTAGATTCTAGTTCCTATACTACACTTCACATCACTTCACATCATTTGCAGCAAAATTTTTATTATTATTTTCACTGAGAGAGAGAATACACATCTATTTTACTAAATAAATAAACACGTTATCGAAATTTTTATACCACATGAATCTATCAATATTTATGTATCGATCTGCCCATACCTAATATAGACAGTATGCATACATTGTTATCCCCCTTTTATTCTGTTCATTAAAGGTCAGGACCCCCACAGAGCAGGTGGATGGTAGATCATTCTCAACACTGCAGGATGGTGTGTTAGTGTGTGTTGTGCTGGTGTGAGTGGATCAGACACAGCAGTGCTGCTGGAGTGTTTAAGCACTGTGTGCACTCACTGTCCACTCTATTACACACTGCTACATTCCTGGTCCTCCTTGTGACGATCATCTAGTCCAGTGTTTCTCTCCCTGGACCCTGTCCTGCACATGTTACTGTATTCCCTGCTTTTAAACACATGCAACTATGAGCTGATACGTTGAATCAGCTGCGCTGAGAGCAGGGATAGTGCTAGACTGTGCAAGGTGGGGTGCCTCCAGGACCAGGGTTGAGAAACGCTGGCCTGTCACTGCAGTGAGAATGTGTCTGGGTGTGTTTCACTTGTTCTGCACAGTTAAATGGTTGTAAACAGTCTTTCACAGTGGTTATATGTAAAGTATGCTGCAGTGGAGAAATTCTTAGAACTGTTCACTGTGAACCGGAACAGTTCACTGGATCAGTGGGCCATACTGCAAAAAAAGGCTAGCCCTTTTTTCAATATGTATCCCTGCACCCTCTCATCTTCTACTGCTCTAGTTGCTTTCCAGTGTGCATTTTCCATCCTTAAGTTGGTGCAAGTTCCTTCTTGCAAGTTAACGTGTCAAGAACATTCTTTCCAAGAACATACACTCATCCTGAAAAGAAGAGTTGCACCCAGAAGGAGGTGTGGGATTGCAGTGCTGTTGGTAAGGAAGATAAAGGTTACCAGGAACAGCAGATGATGATACATTTAGACTGATATGGGCAATATTTACTGAGCTACACATACAGAAGTAGTGTCTCTCAGGACGGCATCAGGCCGCCATGTTTGCTAACGCAACATGCCATAGGTCTGTGCATGGAGTTGTAGAGATGTCCTGTTGTGATCATTCCCATGCAGTTTGAGTATTCTCACACAGTTCCTGCAGATTTTGCGGGAGAGGTGGAGGTGGAGTGACACCAGGACTTCTGTGACTCGTGACAATAAATCGTTGGTGCCGAACACGGTGCCTCCACACATTAAGATACACCCCAACAATGTCCTTACTTCAGTACTGACCTTCATTTTCCATTTTATGCAGTAATGGGCCGCATAGTTCACTGTAACTATAACTCCTACATTCCTCTACATTGTAAAGCAGAGCGTTCAGTTGCGAGTTTCTTTTCCCTAACAGTGTTTCAAGAATCCCAGACACTGAAGACATGATCTCCACCACCCCCTCCTACTACCGTCATGTGTTAATGTTGCTCTTTGAATACAGAAGGTCAGTGATGCTGTTGATTACTGAGGCAGCTGAATGTGTGGCTGTTTATCAGGAGGAATGACAGCATGGTTGGCTAAAGAAATAGAAACGAAAACTGGGGAGCAGCACAGATCACTTTCACAACTTGGTTTTGTTTTGATCTTTTTACTTCAGTAACTGCAGCTGTCTGGTTATCTATCTCACATGTTTTATATTATTATGGTTATGCTTTTAGTGTATGCTTATGGTTAAAAGCTTGGTAACAGATATGATGGTTGTTAGTCAGCTTTGAGCAGGTAGATTAAGATTTCCTGAGATAAGACGCTGTAAGGTAAGATGAAATTGATCAGTTAAGACAGGATTTGATTCTTTGGCCTGTAAAGAAGATTTTAACTTAAGACAAAAAGATAAGAAGTGTTTGTAATACAGCCCCAGATGCCTGAGGCGTTCAAGCTCTTTCACAGGAAGTCACGCATGAAATGCATATGAAATGAGGCACATGGAACATAAGCATAACCAAGGCACTGCGTGGCACAGCAGGGCTTTTTATGGTTTTATTACTAATGGTTTAGGCTCAACGACACACGGAAAGACTTGTAGGCTCAATGCTTTCCACTGAATACTAAATAAATGTAGCTCTGCTTGCCATCACCACCACTGCAAGTAAGCCTGAGTGTGCAGGCTTCTTATCAAAACACTCTGATGATTGTGTATACATCTCAAACACTGAACTGTACATAGCTTTTAAAACACTGATGGAACTTCCATCTAATACCCTTGATTTTGCAATCGACGTTGGATAAGTAAGAACCTACAAATCTTTGGTAAGCCTTGTAATCTTTCTCTAAAGCTGTAAGCAAGACCAGAGATGGCCTATAGTACAAACTTGTACAGTTATATAGTATACTTATAAGGTCGGATCAGCTGTCTTACTGTCTGCTGTGGGAACCACACCATCTTAGACCACAGAAACCTACAGCAGATTGTGACACAGTGGCATCTCTAAAGGTGCTAGATAAGACATGGCATGCAGTATGTATGGCTTTACCCAGAATTCTCCTGATTACCCACTCAGGCGTTCGGTTCTATAGGTGGACCTAGTCAAGACTGTCACAGTGACTGCACAGTGCCAGCTGTAAAACATAGAGGAGGTAGCGGGGCTGTATGAGTTCAGCAGGTGTAGGAGAGGTGACTTATAGACCTTCATGAATCTAGCGTGTACACCAAAATACTGAGCGAAAAGATGAAGAAAGAAGAAGGAAAGAAAGTAAAAGCTAGAGCTAGAAGTCAAACAAGCTTTATTAAAAGATCGGACGGTTGAACAAGGCAGCAAAACATGAAGGAGAAGGTGAGATCAGAAACAGGAAACAGACTAAAGGTCAGAACCAGGATAGACAGTGAGCGAGGCTACCAGAGTACAGGGGAGAGACAGGGAGAGTAGTCAGAGGACAAACCAAGATCGGAAAGCCAGAAGGTAATCTAGAACAAACGGGACGAAGATGAGATCGGGAGTCAAAGAACAAAGGAGGCAGAGCCGGGAAAACCCGGTAGCGTGACAATCTGAAGGTTTGTGCTGGATTGGGATCATCTCCTCATGCCCAGGAGGCTTAAACAACAAGTATGAACATACAAAACATTACTTTCCCATCATTACAGCTAATCAAACCCTTCTGTTTCATGTGTTGTTTTGCTACTAGTGCACTGAAATCATTTAGAACTTCCCAAACATCATGAATGGCTGGAGGTGTTGATTGGTTGTTGTATCATGTGAGCAGGCCTTGTGAGCCAGTTTCAAATTCATTAAAAGATGATTGTACATTTCTCCATTCACCCGTTTCATCATTATTAAAGGTCACAAAGTTAAACTGTTATATTGAGTACTAAACTGAAACCTACCAGACTTCCTTGAGAACTTTCAGGTGACTCACCAATACAACCACAAAGACCCCATGCATAAAAAAGCCCCCTTAAAACCCAGCTACCATGAAGTAGTACCTCCAGCAGTCAGTCTCAGTTTTCAATCAGACTCTCAAATGAACATGGATTCATACATATATCACCAGCTCTTTCTTTAGCTTCAGTGCTAAAACCACCAAGCTTCCTGTACATTTTCACACTATTAGCCCAAACTACACGTCCGCCCAACAGAGCTATCAGATATCAACAACCACAAATACACCCCTGTGTTACAATATCCGGCCACAGAGAGCACAACCCCATACATCAATTACTATATAGTTCTCATACAGTCAGAACAGAAGCCCACCACATCATCCAAAGCGAACCCCCCCACTTTCAGGTACCCTTTCAGCATTCTAATACTCTCTTCCTTCGATCAGGGCTAAGCCCTACTGTAATACTAACCACTCTCATTCCCAAATAGTTCAAGCTAACAGTAAAAACCATTTCAATAAATAAGTATAGAGACCTTAGATTCACTTTTGCAAGTATTATGTATTAAGACATTAACAAAGATAACAATATGCTAATATATATGTAAATTTATAGTGTACACCCATTGATAGGCCACTGTACCAAACCCTAACTCCTAAATTTACTCCTAAAATAAACTTTTAAATAAAAGATTGTGAATTGGAAAGCTTTACATTTATCTTGAGTTTTTAGGCTTTTAAATAAGAATCCTCATGGTTGTTTTTTTAACTTATTTGTGACGGCAGACGTCAATTCCGGCCTAATCTCTCAAAAAATAATCTAATAAATAGGTCACATGGGTGAAGTTTCCCCTCCAGTTCTCAGAGTTTTGAATTTCAGTCATACTAGCGATACAAAACTGATATGTAGGAGAATCTAAGATAAGCATACGTTCATAGATGAGACATATCTGATGTTCACTCACAAAAAACAGGACAGTGAACGAGAATTAGTGCTGATAAGTTGTGTTTTGGAGCTTATTACTGTGAACTTAGTTTCAGCTGACATACAGTAGCTTCCTGCATTTACCATCGACCTGTAAAAGCTAGTGCTACAGGCAGTATACCATCAACCATGTACGTTCTCCTACATCGGCTCAGCTTAAGAGAGATGTCACAGATATGTCATATGTCACAATCCCAGGGTGCAAAGATGTAAGCTAGCAGTCCTGTTTTCCAGTGAACAGTGAAAAGAGGATGTCATTTGAAGTACTGCTATAAAATCTGAAATGAAACCAAAAGAATGATGTGGCAGATGGCTAACACAGCTAGCCAGCTAATGTCTGCCACTCATATGATGATGAACACCATATGAGTGTTCATAACCATGTGAATCGTTGGAACAACATGGGAATCATGTATCTGACTATATTTAAACACTACACATTCACGGACGACCATTGTTTACTGGGGAACTAGCACCTGGAGCCCACAGGCTTACCATTAGCTACAAGAGAGTCTGTTATATGATTTTAAATATACAGTGTGTTTGCATTTTTAATAAATACATAAATCACTGGTGTGCTCACAGAGGCTGCTTAGCGTTAGCCAGCAGCTACAGTATATAGCTACGGTTAGCAAAGGCTTCTATTTAGCATGACTAGCTAAATACATAAACAAAGTCTATCAAATTCATAAAACACAAATGCTCCTGTCTTATTACTGAGCGATGTTGAAAATCAGAGCTTTAGGTATTTAAGCTCAGTTTAAACAAACATTTAAACTCTACAAGTTAAAACAGGGCTTCATCCATGTCTTAGTCTCGCGCTACGCTGGAACAGGGCTAGCAGACTAAACCACAGCTGATGTGGCCCAGTGTTTGAGTCCAGTACTACGCTAACTTTGGTATAACTGCTGTAGTAGTCATAGGGAGGCAAAGTGAGCTCGGAAAACTGGACAATTGCAAGAGCATTAGTGCAGGGATCCATTACGCTGCCCAGTCTACATGGAGAGGTACAGCATGGTGAAACACAGCAGATATTTTATTAGACTTTCCATAGGTTTTTATAAGACATACTTTGTACATGTGTGTTGTGGTCCATATGAACAAGCGCAGCTTAACTAGAAAGAAAACACAGATTTAGGTTTGGGTATTCTCCTGCGTTTGAGCTTTAACTAGTTTTTAATGGCCTTAAACAGAGTTTATATGCACAAACCTGCCCCCTGTGCAAATTTCCCCACTGTGGGATCAATAAAGGATTATCTTATCTTAAACTCTGGGGTGCGGTACACCATAAAGGAGTGGCACAGATTGTTTTTGTTTTTTTTTGCACAGTGCAAAAGTTGTAAGTACCTTTCAATGTAGTCAATGTTCATGATGGACAATGACCAAAAGAATGACCAATAGAATTCCTCCATAACTACTTTGATCCACCTCCAGAAAGAAAGCTGGTTTATCTTCCTGTAAAGTTCCAGTTTGGACTCTTTAAGCTGGACCGTATAATTCCATAAGAGCTATTTTAGAGTTTGATGCCTCCATCTTGATTGTGAAGTAAAGCATTAAGCTTAAAACATGGAGAACTTTCTATGAGTAGCTGTGTGTAGACTCTAGACTTAATTACCACCGAGTCTCTTCTGTATCTGTGCACAGCGTGTAATTTATTGCGCTGCACCTCCACCTTGGGCAGAGCCAGGATGAGAGCTGTGATGTGAAGATAACTTCAGCATACGCATAATGATCCTATAAGTACACTATAATGATTAAGCCGTCTGTTGTTTTACTGACTCTGAAAACTTTTACCTGCTATAAAATACTTACATTAATGGCATTTAGCTGGCGCTCTTATCCAGAACGACTTACAAGGCTAATCACATGACAGGTGGGCCAGTCTAGTGTTAGGAGTCTTGCCCAAGGACTCTTATTGATGTAGCCCAGCATAGTCACCCAGACAGGGAATCGAAACCCAGTCTCTCACATGGTGTGATAGCTTAGTAACAAGAGGTGTTATCTGTTGTGCACACCAACCTTGGGGATATGCTCTGTTTTGGATCGTTGATGCTCGGTGATGGCTTGTTTATCAGTATATGTCATAGTGACTAAGTCTAAGGCTTTATTAGAGCAGTTCAGCTGAATTCATTTTAGAAATTGCAGCTGACTCACATCTGACTGGCATCATAACTGTTCTGAGAAAAAAGTCATTTCTGTGATCATACGACAAGTGTGGTTAAAAGATTTCAAACCACCACGTCTGTGTCAAAGCAGTGAGGAGAATGGCCCTCCACCTAAATGATGCTTTTTGGTGGTCCTGTGGGGGTCCTGACCATTGATGACTGGAGAAGATGAGAAACAGTGAGAAACCGATGGAGCACGGTCTGTAATTGTAGAACTACAGAGTGCACCTATATGGTAAGTGGGCCAGAAGTTGTATACAACCATCCAGAGGACCTCTCTTCTGATTGGTGGCCTCCTATTGTGCTGCATTTAGAAACGGGTCTGTGCTGAAACATCTTTTGCATAAACAGGCAGGGCTTACCTACTGTAGTTCGGAGCAGGCAGAATGATTTGGAACTCTGGATCTGGAACCGGAACATGGGAAATGTAGAGGATTTGTTTGTTTACTACATCATAAAAACTAGGAATTCTAACCGGACTAATTTAGTAGCGTAGTTTCCATATCCAGACTATATGTTTCTATACTACTGTATATCAAACTCATTTCAGTCTTTCTGCATAATTAAATGGCTAACATGTCAACAAAGTCAATCAGACTGGCTTGGTGTGAAAAACATGATGTCCTAAAGAAACTCACAATCAGATCTGTCCACAGTGGCGGTGATAGGAACCAGACGTCTAAAAGGGTTCCCCGTCTCCTAAAGCTCCCTTTTTTTGCGATAGGGTTTCGGTCTAAAATGTATTTTAATTCCTTCATGGTGGAGGGATACACAAAGGGTGTCCCACGGTCTATGACTATTTTACCATCATCAGTGTTGCACACACAAGGTCAGAAGACGTGTGCAAGTTTACTGGAGTTTCTGCACAGGTCATTGAATGGCTGTATTTGCATTGCAGACATGGCAGCCCTCTGATTCCCATCACCATTAGTGTAAAGAAATCAGAGCCTGTAAGTATCTCTGCAAATAAACCGTTTCACTGAATTGTCCACACATTGAGAAAAACCGGAGGAATTTCCCCTCAATGACATCACAGACTAAATATATATCTGAGCAGTGTTTCTTGACCAGCTGGCCTTGGAGGCCCACACACGCTCGGTTTAACACAGGGACTTTTAATGAGCTGATTAGTTGGGTTAGGTGTGTTGGAAGCTGGGGGGGCCTCCAGGACCAGGGTTAAGAAACACTGAGCTACAGCTGTGTCCTGCTGTTGAGGCCTGCCATATACCCAAAGAGTGTCCGGTGCCCCCTTTAAGTCATGCTGTAATTACTTCTCATCAGGTGGAGAGTATGTGGGAACATTGCACTGTTTCTTTATTGAACACGGCAGTAGTGGAAACCATCACCCAGCCCCACTGAATGGCAGATATCCCATTAACAGCTATGGAGCTCTCGGTGGTGCGAGGCAACACTACTGCACAACTGTTCCACTGAACAGCCCCACAGCCCAGTACAGAACGGCGCAAGTAACACATTCACAGTACTTCACGCTCACCGGCCCGACATTTTGCATGGTTTAAGTCTCTATTCCTGCTACTGAGGCACTGTCCATATACAGGGGCTGGACAATGAAACTGAAACACCTGTCATTTTAGTGTGGGAGGTCTCATGGCTAAATTGGACCAGCCTGGTGGCCAATCTTCATTAATTCATTGCACCAGTAAGAGCAGAGTGTGAAGGTTCAGTTAGCAGGTAAGAGCACAGTTCTGCTCAAAATACTGCAATGCACACAACATTATGGGTGACATACCAGAGTTCAAAAGAGGACAAATGGTTGGTGCGCGTCTTGCTGGCGCATCTGTGACCAAGACAGCAAGTCTTTATGATGTATCAAGAGCTACGGTATCCAGGGTAATGTCAGCATACCACCAAGAAGGACGAACCTCCACCAGCATCACGTAGTGACCTGGCCACTATCCTGCAAGAAGAATGGCTTAAAATCCCTCTGACCACTGTGCAGGACGCAGTATATGTCATTCCCAAGACCAACTGACGCTGTACTGGCCGCAAAAGGAGGCCCTACACCATACTAATAAATGACTGTGGTCTAAAACCAGGTGTTTCAGTTTCATTGTCCAACCCCTGTAGCAGGTCCACAGCTGAACGAGCTAGAAGCGGGGTGCACCAGTATGTTTGTGAGATTATGAGGAGCTTTACAGTGGGAGGACTGCCAGTATACTTCCTTACAAACTGCCAGTTATGAACACTAACAATTAGCATAACAGGTCTCCTTTAAAATAACAGTTTACTCCAAGGCCAGCTGAAATCCATTTCCTGCTTCTTAAAATTCTTAAAAATCTTTTGTGTATTCCATGCTAGCGGTTTACACTAGAAGAGCTGTGACACATAGTGACTGCGTATAACATGTCATATTGCAACACTCACCGATGGATTGTTTCGCATCGTTGTAGCAACAAACCACAGGGATAAATTATCAGAGCAATTGGCTAAAGTTCTAGGACATATCATGCAATCAGATTCATCTTCATCACATCTAACTGGCCTGTGTGCATCATAGCTTTTCTGAAGATTGAAAAGTTATGAATACGTCCTGTCTGTTGTTAAAGGGAAATGGTTTATTACCTCAACCAAGATGCAGAGGGTCCTGGGGTGGTTGGGGATGTGCAGGTTTAATTAACCTATTGGACATTCTGAGGGACGTCCCTGAAAATAAGCATACACAATTTCTTTGAGTAGTAATTTGCCTTATAAAGAGCTAAGTGTCATGAATGGATTTCAGCACATACGCTTGAGGCAAAAGCGAACGACTGAATCATGGAACAGTATCGCAGACAGAAGCAATGGTTCTGTAGTTATTTCATGCGTGGGAGCTTTTAGAGATGGATGTCCTGTTACAACCGCTGTTAGCAGTTCTGACTCATTAAGTGTTACTCAGCAAACCACTCCGAATCATTTTGTTTAATGATCTTCATGCAGATCAGCAAAAAAAAAATCCCCCGTGTAAACAGTCATATGTAAATAAATTTTCATCCCCACTTAACGACAACTTTCTGTAGAAAATTGAATTCAGCAAATAAACAGTAAGTGTGGAATACCCTGTGCAGGAATGTGCCCTCAGCAGAGGATGTGTTCCTTAACTTTCACTTTTCGAAAATCAGCACAACGGTGTTAAGAGTGGTACCCACACTTTACCATATGACTGTAGAGGAACCGCCATGTAGCATTACCAGGCCTAAAGTGATTAGCACTATAAAGCCACGGCAGCCTGTCAGAAAAAAGAGAATTTAAATTAATTGTTCATGTTCACCTTTAAAAATATTTTCCCATGTCAGTAATAAAAGGTTTTTAGTAGCAACTGTTTATGACGTTTTTAGCTCCTTTGGAGTATAACTTCAGTATATGAGTAGCAAACCCAGCTTTGATCAGCTGTGGATCTATAATCTTAATATTTATAATATTAAAACACTAAAAAGTAACTATATTGCCGAAACTTTGTGTCAAAGGTGACAATTATTGCTCATATGAATGTAATTCTGGTACATGACTAGCAAACCCAGCTGTGAACAGCTGTAGATCTATAATCTTAATATTTTTAATATTATAAAACACTAAAAAGTAACTGTACTGCCGAAACAAAGGTGACAATTTTAGCTCATATGGATGTAATTCTGGTACATGACTAGCAAACCCAGCTTTGAACAACTGTACAGCTTCAAATCTGTATACACTTATTAACCCTTACATAAAACTTTTTTCATTAAACACAAAAACAAAGCTGCTACATGACTAGTACCACAGCTTTGAACAGTTGAACATGGAATTTCCTTACCAAGTGACTTAATTGCAGAAAATATGTTTGGTTTGTGAAAGTTCTTAGTGTTGCAAACCGACTTTCAGACATTGGGACACATTCACTTCAAAACAATGGTTTTAATGGCTCACCGTGCAGCCATGAGGTACAGGGATGCAGTCCTACTTCCTGCTCTAACATGCAGGGGTGTGGCTAAAGATGAAACCGTGCAACAGCAAGCTTTCCGTTTGAAAATTTAATAAATCATTAAATTACTGACTTCGTTATTATTTTAAACAGCTGGTTTCACTGCAGGACCACGTTTTATAGTCATTCAGCAGAACGATCCACACCAACACGGTGAAACCGAGCAGACGCCCTGCAGTCAAGAAGCTGGGACTGACTAGGGGTCCACATCATCCGGCTCCCGCTGTTTACCCTATGATTGTTTAGTCATGAAGAAGGTCTAATGTGTCATCAACATGTTTGTGAAACAGGCCTGTGCACGCAGTCTGAATCAACAGGCTACATTTCTACTTTAAAGACTACTTAGCATGTAGCTATTAAGCCCAGAACAGAAAGCACAGCACACGGAGTGTTGGGTTAAACTTGCGGCTCAGCAGGTGGTAAAAGGCAGGCCGGTAATAATATGACCGCTCCCTCATGCCAGGCACCCATCTCACTCTGTATTCAGCACACGGCTTCGCTAGCAATGGGTGTCCAAGCAAGTCCTGTGTGTGATTAAGCTATAACCATTGCACCATTGGGCTCTTACCCATTAACATTAGTGATTCCTCCCAGACGCATAATGACTCCCTCCAATGTTGTGCTGTCTGCAATTTATTGCCCTGCGGCCTGAATACTTCATTCTCATTAGTGGAAAGATCACATCACAGTCACAAAGACAGACCAGCACCAAGGTTGTCTCACCTGTGGGAGAGCAATTCACCCCTGAGGCGATATTACAAGATCTGAACAAGCCACTGTGTTTCCTCTTCACTAGACCAGGACACAGCAGGGGGTGAATGAGTATTCAGGCATGGTATGGTGTTTTTACTGGTCTGTCTACTAAAAAGTGTGAAGCAAAATGAGCTTCGATATTCACAAGGATCGATTTATGATCAATACAAACCCAAAGCGTTAATTGAGAAGGTAACCAGCTAAGTATATGCCCTTGTGTAGGACTGGTGGCCTGCCCAGGGTGTTTCCTGCCTTCCATCCATTGAACGCAGGGATAGGCTCCAGCACCTCCCATGACCCAGAAGGATTAAGCGGTGAAGAAGGTAAGAGATGAGAGCCTTTATAGGGTACTTCCTGTTGGGAGGTGGCTGTCTCAACACACAAAAAAAAATTACATATAAAGTAATATGATCTGATAGCTTTAGAGTTATACAATGTAATTTATAATAATGTTAGACAAAGCATTCATATGCCCCAAATAAATTTACATTAATGGCATTTAGCTGATGCTCTTATCCAGAGCGACTTACAAGGTTAATGATTACAGGTAGGCCAGTGTAGTGTTAGGAGTCTTGCCCAAGGACTCTTATTGGTGTAGCTCAGCATAGTCACCCAGACTGGGATTCAAACCCCAGTCTCCCACACGTAGAGGTGACACCCTGAGTAGTGGTGTTACCCACTGAGCTACACCAACCATAAATAACATTGGTATTAATGTTTGGCAGTGTGGGGGAATTTTTTCAGTATTACATGTATAGATTATTTACCACATTTTACCACATGCTTTTACATATCGTCGCTGTCCAATGAAAAACATGTATCTCCACTTTTGTCCATTTTTACTTTTATGCATCATTTGAACACACCAGCTGCTGTTTACATTGCGTGAGAATCTTATGATGAATGGACCCACTGAAGTGGCTCAAAACTGTTTGGAAAGGTGTCTGGTTCCATTGACTTCCATTAAAGGTTAATGAGGTTTTTGGCCTCTCCTGTAAAGTTTCCATTTTGGAGATACTTGTTTTTCTTTGGACAGGGGCGATATGGAACTGTCTGGGGAATAGGAGCAGATAAATGGTGACTTCGTTACTATGAAACAATGGGGTCGGTCAACTTCACACCAGCCTCATCATAGGGGGCTCAGAAGATCAACAATCAAATGGACATCAAAGACCAGCCTGACCAATGTGCGAATGTCACGTAGCACACGTTCATCATGTATCCGTGGTATATAAAAATGTAACCATGACACCGTACTACAGTCACATTTACCTCAGAGCTGTTATTACTGTATCCACTCTTTAGAGTTAGCTGTTGCTAACGCTGCTCAGCTCACCTAAAATACATTCAGCCTAGCGGTTAGCTACCCCTCGACTTCAGCAAGTTCATCTTATTAATCTTCAGAGCTGTATATTTGAACTTTGTGAGGGTCATGCTAATGAAAACATGCCCCACTACAATCACTACACCCACATTAATACTAAGAGTGGGCTGCGTTTTGCTCGCCAGTGCTACCCGCCGCCATTTTCTCTGGCTGAAGCAGGCTGGGAGCTGGTGAGGCCGCGGTGCATGATGGGATGTAGTGCACCATGAAGGTGAGTATGTAGTGTGCCATTTTGAATACAGCCCAGCCATTGTCTAGTCGAAACAAACACCTTCTCTTCAGATTTTTATAGCATCTCCCAGTACAGCGCTCCATTCATTTGATGACTATGATGCTGCGGTGTCATTTGCAGAGTAGCAGCCACATGCCATGATGCTCCCACCCCCGTACTTCACAGTGGGCATGGTGTCCTTGAGTTCACAGGGGTAAGATTTCTTTCAGTAAACGTGGGGAGGTGAGCTATTTTTGTTTTATCTGGCCAGAGTTGATTGTAAATGTACAGGTCTAGGAGTCTTTCTTGGAGTCCTTATCATTAGTGCTGAGAGTGTGTTTTGAAATGGTGCATAGCGTAACTGTACTGGTATGATTAGTTGCGGTTAGTGTGGAAGATATGCAGAGGGTCCTTTATTGGATGACTATGCCCGCGTTGACTGGTTGCTTACTCACTTGGCATAGCAGCACTAACACCAGCATCAACAGCAACAAAGTGTTTGGTTTCTTTATCTGGAAATGCTCTTTTCTTGTTCTGCACATGAACTGAGATCTTACGTGTCTCTTCTATCTTCCATTTGAGAAATGAGTAACTTTGGCAAGGTGTCCCATGCTAACTTGCATCTCTAGTTACATAAGAATCTCAAAGACAGAAGCTCCCTGGTTGTGGGTGAGGCAGCTAAACTACCTATTGTACTCGAATGGGCCACATGATGTCCTAGTATGACCCCCTGGACCCCCTGTATTCCACACCTCGGTTGTAATTTCAGAAACCTTTCACATGCATGTTACTGAACCGATTGCACTGACAAGGATGGTTAAGGTCATTGCTAGGGCTCTGTAGCTTTTCCCATTCAAGTGTTGCTTAACATTGCTGCACCTGAGAACTGTAGGCAGCTCATTACCTGCACCACGGTTGCTGCAATCTTCCCAAGCAGTGAAAATGTCTTTTATAATGGCACCAGTTGCAATTTGCACAAGCACAGTTGCGGTGTTAATATCAGTACCTTGAGAACCTTGGTGTATGTTTCTTAATGAATCCAACCTCAAACACATTATGTGTGTAAAGTGGATATATGCACTGGAACTGTGTTAAATAACAAAGTCAAAAATGTCTGAACACCTGAAAATGTAATGTGTGTGATGTAAATACCAGTTACGCTGGATAAGACCACATGGGAACTCTAATATACCATGCTTTACTTTTATAGCATCTTATGAGGTGATACATTCATCCAGCAGAGGGCGATATTTAGCAGCCTTGCATCTCTGAACCATCTCAAAGCGGCGCTCCAAGAAGATGAGCCATGCGGTGTAGACGGGCAACAAAAACCTGAGCTGAAAATCTGCCTAGATTCTAATATTCTACCGCAAGAGCCGAAGGCTGAGTTTAAGGAATGTCTAAAGCATGGACTAAGACCAGAATGAGCTGATGGAGACAACGTCTGGGCAAACCAGGCCTAGGTCTAGTCAATAAAGTAGATCATCAAATGTCTCAGGCTGATCCAAAATAGACCTACCAGTGCCTTTCTAGTGCAGGGACAGATCTGTTTATTGGGTGTGCACCTTGTCTAGGATGATCTGTGAATAATTATTTTCACGGTTTTACCATGTTCAAGGCTTTATGGATGCAAGAGGTGATCCTAAGTGGAACTACCTGCACGAAAATAAGCCTTCCTCAGAAACCAGTCTTAGGTTATGCTGGCTGCATGTTTGGAGTCATAGGCTGTATTCAAAATGGCCCACTACTATACTTCATACAACAGACGTATGCACTACATACTGTATACCCTGTGTGTAGTATGCATCAGTCAGAAGTCCTGACATACAGTGTAGTATACTACTACAGTCACATGAACATTTACCTCAGCGCTGCTATTACTGTATCCACTCTTTAGAGCTAGCTGTTGCTAACGCTGCTCAGCTCACCTGAAATACATTCAGCCTAGCGGTTAGCTACCCCTCAACTTCAGCAAATTCATCTTATTAATCTTCAGAGCTGTATATTTGAACTTTGTGAGGCTCGTCCTGATGAAAACATGCCCCACTACAATCACTACACCCACATTTAGACTCAGAGTGGGCTGCGATTTGCTCGCCAGTGCTACGCCCCGCCATTTTCTCTGGCTGAAGCAGGCTGGGAGCAGGTGAGGCCGCGGTGCACGATGGGATGTAGTGCACCATGAAGGTGAGTATGTAGTGTGCCGAATGTCTAAAGGATGGACTAAGACCAGAATGAGCTGATGGAGACAACGTCTGGGCAAACCAGGCCTAGGTCTAGTCAATAAAGTAGATCATCAAACGTCTCAGGCTGATCCAAAATGGACCTACCAGTGCCTTTCTAGTGCAGGGACAGATATTGGGTGTGCACCTTGTCTAGGATAATCTGTGAATAATTATTTTCACGGTTTTACCATGTCCAAGGCTTTATGGCTGCAAGAGGTGATCCTAAGCGGAACTACCTGCACGGAAATAAGGACCTGGTCATGCTGAATATTGATGTATGGATGGCTGAAAGTGATTTGAGCGTTTTGAGGGATAGTTGCTGGGGGAGCGGGCAGACTGCTATCGAACAGGCCGTGCTCAGGCTGGCGAAAAAGACACTTCGGGTCGATGGCTCCTGCTATGTGGCTGATAGGGTTGGGATGCTATTAAGATAAGGAGGATTAGGCCGCTGGACGGAAGGCCGGGAAGGGTGGGGGGCGCGGGGGAAGGAGAGGGATCAGAGGGTGACAAAGCCGCGGGGAGTTGAGGTCTTCACATGCACTTTAGTATTGATGAGGATAGATGTGAAGGGTGACACAAAAGCTACCTTATTGCAACTTCAGCCTAATGGAAACGCGGAGTGGGACGTGTTAATATGCAGTCCATTGGTGCCGGGACTAATATCCTCTAATAGACATTTGCTGGGAAGGGGTCAACTCCGAGTCGAGGGGGACTCAGTCACTTCTCCACATTGCCTTGGTAACAAAGACACTAATAACAGGGTAACAAGTGCTGAAAACACAGAATTCATTTGGCACGGAGCGCGTGATGCCTAATAGTACGGTGTCCCTTCAGGACAATAACACGCTACAGAATCACAGACGCGTCCTCTGTATTTAAACGATGACCCTTCGCAATCTCTAGGCTGACTTAAAGCACCGATAAGTAAGAATACGACCCACAATAACAGATGGAAAATCATTTTCACGGTGCTCTGACTTACAATAGGGAGGATGGGGTCTCTGTCATCCCTACTCCAGACCTGGAGTCCTGCTATAGTGCCATGCAGCTGTGGAGGAGTATTCACAACACCGCATAACACTTTACACTAGCTACAAGAAGAAGCTAGCTCGATATTCCCAGCGTGGACATCGCGGCAGAGCCTGAGATGGAAGAAGATGTTGTTGGAGGAAGAGAGGAAGACAAAAAGAGAGAGTGGCCAAGCAAAAGACCAGGGTAAATCTCAGGCTGGCTGTTACTTCATTATTAGTATGTGTTACTTCACGTAAAGTGTTACCAGGTACTGTAACCTGACTGGACTTTGTAAGTTGGCATGGTTGGCATGGTCCTTTTTGTCCTTCTGGGTTTGTGATGGATTCTGACCTCCTCTGCATGCATTTATGACACATAAGCATAAGGATCCTACAGATACACTCACAAGTTTGGCCATTTACACATAGAATGAGCCATAATGGTGAGTGTAATATGTAGCGTCCATATACCTGCGTGACATCTGTGCACGTGAACGGGAGCTGGATCCTGTATCTTTCAGCTCATCAACAAACACACATGTGCAGCTGATCTCGAGAGCGTTCTCACAGCGTGATAAATACATGCTGTGGCTGTACGGAGACCCCCAAGAGCAACAAACACCAACACTGGCATAATGCTGCTTAAGCAGGCATGCTGCTAAAGCTAGTCCCTGAGCAGTGTTAAGAACAGGACATGATCTGTACGAACAGTTGTACCCACTATAGGAGCTACCTAGCATTATTTTATATGGTCCAAAACACTTTATCCTTCTGGGTCACCCAGGTGCTGGAGCCTATCCCGGGAAGTCACTGGGCAGAAGGCGGAAGGGAACACCCTGAACAGGCCACCTATCCATTGCATGGCAGACACACAGAGACATACACAAACAAAAACTCCTATAGGGTAATTTAGCATCTTCAGGTCACCTGACTGTGGGAGGAAACCAGAGCACGCGGAGGAGACTCACACAGACACGAGGAGAACACAGAAAGAACCCTGGACGCCCCAGCTGGGAATTCCCCCATGTCTGTTTTGTTGTGGAGAGACAGTGCTACCCACCCTTTATTTAAATAACCATAGTGTATGCAGACAGTGTCATACATTTCAGCTGTCAATTAAAACCCATATAAACAGCAGCAACTCACCATGTCTCGAACTACATCAGTACAAACCAAGCCAGCCATACATTCCTCCGTAATGTCATACATCTGTAATGTACACATTTACGGTATTTAGCTGACGCTCTTATCCAGAGCGACTTACATGGTTAATGATTACAGGTAGGCCAGTGTAGTGTTAGGAGTCTTGCCCAAGGACTCTTATTGGTGTAGCACAGCACAGTCACCTAGACTGGGATTCAAACCCCAGTCTCCCACGTGTGGTGTTGGCTCTGGGGTGGGTAGTGGTCTTATCCGCTGAGCTACACCAACCACAGCATGAGCTCTCCCAGTGCTAAACACTCAGGGTTCTTAACAGAATGTGCCGATTTGCTTTTAAGGGCTTAACACTCCTTTAGGCCCTTAACCTAGTAGAGGACATGTGGGGTAAGTGAAATGCTTTGGCGGATTTTAAAAGCTTCTTCAGATTCACAAATCTCTTTTCAAATAAGCTTCCATCAGGAAACAAAAGAGGTTTCTATAAGCCAGTTATAAGCCAAAGACCCCTGTCAAGCATCCTCAGGCTGCACTCTGTCAAAACAATGGCTTGTTATTTTATAATAATGATTTTCCTGAAGAACGTAACTACGTTAATGAATTTTCACTACAATAACTTTTTTAAAAAAAACTTTTAAAAAGTTAACTAAAAAGGAATTATATAGAAGCATGATTGTACATGTGTTTAGTGATTTGTGAATGTTCTGATGGAGGTTCTGATTTTAAAAGAGGTGCTCCACATGTTTTCACTCACTGTGGCCAAAATCTTTTTTACTTTATCAGTCCACACGACTTGTTTCCGAAATCCATCAGACATGTTTAGATGTTCCTCTTTAAGCTTTTGACTCTGAACTTTGTGGTGGAGACAGACAAGGCTTTCTCCTGATGATGCTTCCATGAAGGTCATATCTGTGCTGGTGTCATCTCACCTTGGATCAGTGCCTCACCTCTCCGGAATCCGTGAAATCTTCTTAAAGCTCTTTTGCAGTCTAACAGGGTTTTCATTTGTTTTGTTATGACGGTACAAGCAGTTCTCTTGGAAAGTTTTCTTGGTCTTCCAGACATCAACTCCACCTCCAAAATTCCTGTTCACTGCTATTTCTTAATTACATCATGAACTGGGGAAACAGTTTCCGGAAAAGGCTTTGCTATCTTCTTTCAGTTTCTCCAGCTTTGTGAGCATTGATCATTTTCATATTCAGAGTGCTGGCCAGCTGCTTAGTCGAGCCCATGGCTGCTGATTGCTAGGACGAAGTTGCTGGAGTTACCGTATTTATAAAATGTGAAATGAGGATGACCGGGTCTTTCCCAATAATGTCTGTGCGCAAGCCTCAGCACTGACAAGCTAAATAAGTTTTGCATTGTGCTCTTTTCCTTTTCCACCCTAAAACTGTACGACAGTTACACTCCAATCTTGCTAAAAATGACCATCTGCCGTTTGCAGATCAGGTGACCCTCTACACGCTTAACTATTCACAGTAAAACAACTTGATCAGGGTACCCTCACTTTTCCATGTCACTGAACACGGTGTGCTTTTTAATGTCCACCAAAACGCATGGACATTACACTTACTGAGTTACCATACACCAACACACTACTTACAGCACACTAACGCACTACACTTACTGAGTTACTGTACACCAACACACTACTTACAGCACACTAACGCACTACACTTACTGAGTTACTGTACACCAACTCACTACTTACAGTACACTAACGCACTACACTTACTGAGTTACTGTACACCAACTCACTACTTACAGTACACTAACGCACTACACTTACTGAGTTACTGTACACCAACTCACTACTTACAGTACACTAACGCATTACACTTACTGATTTACTGTACACCAACACACTACTTACAGCACACTAACACATTACACTTACTGAGTTACTGTACACCAACACACTACTTACAGCACACTAACGCATTACACTTACTGAGTTACTGTACACCAACACGCTACTTACAGCACACTAACGCATTACACTTACTGAGTTACTGTACACCAACACACTACTTACAGCACACTAACACATTACACTTACTGAGTTACTGTACACCAACACACTACTTACAGTACACTAACACACTACACTTACTGAGTTACTGTACACCAACTCACTACTTACAGTACACTAACGCATTACACTTACTGAGTTACTGTACACCAACACGCTACTTACAATACACTAACACATTACACTTACTGAGTTACTGTACACCAACACACTACTTACAGCACACTAACACATTACACTTACTGAGTTACTGTACACCAACACACTACTTACAGTACACTATCGCATTACACTTACTGAGTTACTGTACACCAACACACTACTTACAGCACACTAACACATTACACTTACTGAGTTACTGTACACCAACACACTACTTACAGTGGGGAAAATAAGTATTTAGTCAGTCACCAATTGTGCAAGTTGTCCCACTTAAAAAGATGAGAGAGGCCTGTAATTGACATCATAGGTAGACCTCAACTATGAGAGACAAAATGTGGAAAAAAATTGAGAAAGTGATTTTGTCTGATTTTTAAAGAATTTATTTGCAAATAATGGTGGAAAATAAGTATTTGGTCAATAACAAACAAGCAAGATTTCTGGCTGTCACAGACCTGTAACTTCTTTTTTAAGAGGCTCCTCTTTCCCCCACTCATTACCTGTATTAATGGCACCTGTTTGAAGTCGTTAACAGTATAAAAGACACCTGCCTACAACCTCAAACACTCACACTCCAAACTCCACTATGGTGAAGACGAAAGAGCTGTCGGAGGACACCAGAAACCGAATTGTAGACCTGCACCAGGCTGGGAAGACTGAATCTGCAATAGGCAAGCAGCTTGATGTGAAGAAATCTACTGTGGGAGCAATAATCAGAAAATGGAAGACCTACAAGACCACTACTAATCTCCCTCGATCTGGGGCTCCACGCAAGATCTCAGCCCGTGGGGTCAAAATGATCACAAGAACGGTAAGGAAAAATCCCAGAACCACAAGGGGGGATCTAGTGAATGACCTGCAGGAAGCTGGGACCAACGTTACAAAGGCTACCATCAGCAACACACTACGACGCCAGGGACTCAGATCTTGCAGTGCCAGACGTGTCCCCCTGCTTAAGCCAGTCCATATCCAGGCACGTCTGAAGTTTGCTAGAGAGCATTTGGATGTTCCAGAAGAGTATTGGGAGAATGTCATATGGTCAGATGAAACCAAAGTAGAACTATTTGGTAAAAACACAACTCGTCGTGTTTGGAGGAAAGTGAATGCGGAGTTGCATCCAAAGAACACCATACCAACTGTGAAGCATGGGGGTGGCAACATCATGCTTTGGGGCTGTTTCTCTGCAAAGGGACCAGGACGACTGGTCCGTGTACATGAAAGAATGAATGGGGCCATGTATTGTGAGATTTTGGGTGCAAACCTCCTTCCATCAGCAAGGGCAATGAAGATGAAACGTGGCTGGGTCTTTCAGCATGACAATGATCCCAAGCACACTGCCAGGGCAACAAAGGAGTGGCTTCGTAAGAAACATTTCAAAGTCCTGGAGTGGCCTAGCCAGTCTCCCGATCTCAACCCCATCGAAAACCTTTGGAGGGAGTTGAAAGTCCGTGTTGCCCGCCGACAGCCCCAAAACATCACTGCTCTAGAGGAGATCTGCATGGAGGAATGGGCCAACATACCAGCAACAGTGTGTGCCAACCTTGTGAAGACTTACAGAAAACGTTTGACCTCTGTCATTGCCAACAAAGGATATACAACAAAGTATTGAGATGAACTTTTGTTATTGACCAAATACTTATTTTCCACCATTATTTGCAAATAAATTCTTTAAAAATCAGACAAAATGACTTTCTCAATTTTTTTCCACATTTTGTCTCTCATAGGTGAGGTCTACCTATGATGTCAATTACAGGCCTCTCTCATCTTTTTAAGTGGGACAACTTGCACAATTGGTGACTGACTAAATACTTATTTTCCCCACTGTACAGTACACTAACGCATTACACTTACTTAGATACTGTTGACCTCTGCTGGCAGTACTGCTTGTACTAGGGAGGTAGTAGGTGGGCTCAGTAAGACAAGGGACCAGTGGATAGACCAAGTTAGTTATATTAATGGGGTCTTCTAATGAGAACAGTGTCCACACCACCCGCCTGTGTTCCATGCCTGATGAGTTCAACTCAAGCAGTAAATCTGATCAAGGGAGCACACAGAAGTTCATCAGTGTCAGGCGAAGTGTCTAAAGAGGGTCAGGCCATCAAACCAAGGCCTATGAATCTGCCACGAGCTGTGACACCTCCCCTGTGGAGACCGCGAGCGCTTTCACACAAGACAGACAGCTACGACGTGCGCTTCTCTCAGTCTGCGGCCACCACCTTCACTGGGCATCACATATGGGTGGACATTGATTTGCCCTAATGAGACAGGTTAGGCAAACTCCTCAAGTCCTTCAAATGTTAAAAAGTCTCTGTACCACTTTTCACACCTCGTCCTTCATTTCTACAGAAACCTTAATTACAGTCATATACACTCATCATCAAAAGAATATCTGCACCCGGGAAGAATTAACCCCCAGGAATGAAACTGGGTGGGTAAGTTTAATATCAGGAGACGAGCAAACGAACTTTCACACTCAGACGTGCATGTGACGTAAGCAGGAACGGCCCACATCACTAAACCTGACTGACTGACCCAACAGCCACGATTGCGGACTTTCACCGAGCCCTCCATGAGTCATCCTCCATCCTGTTTGTGCCAGCACCTTCGACAGACCACGCTGGACTACATGCAAGCAGACCTTTAGACGACTGGCCCTACCACCACATCAACACCACCCAAGACTGCAATGGTGTCGCGCCAGACTGATCATGGAGTGATGAATGGCAGCGGCTCATCTTCAGTGGGGAGATACAGTTTTGTCTTGGTGGAGAAGACCAACGAACCTGTGTGTGGAGGCACCGTGGTCAGCGCCAAGAGGAATGGCTTGTCCAGAAGGCCTGGTGTCACTCCACCTCTACCCCTACTGCAAAATCTGCAGAGAATACTCAAACTGCATGGGATGGATTATCACAGGACACCACATTTTGCAACTCCAGCCGAGACGTCTGGCATGTTGGGTTAGCAAACATGGGGGCCTAACACCAGACTGAGACACTACTTCTGTATGTGTAGCTCAATACATATCAGCCATATCAGTCTACATGCATCATCATTCATTCCCAATTTATTCTGCACGGCAGTCCGACACCTCCTTCTGGGTGCAGTGGTTCTGTGGATGGTTGTATAGGAGGTATTGGTTTGATTAGATACTAGTTTCTATTTCTGTTTTAGATTCATTTTAGATTCTTATCATAAATTGAAGACTGTATGCACATATGTGCGTGAATACAAACCAAATCTCAGCTTCATGAGGTAGTTAAAAGACTAGTGTGACTTAGTGGGACTCAGAATGATGGTAAGAGTCCCCAGCAGTGTGTAAGCACTATAAATAAGGCTATATGAAATCAAGGTTATATAAAGTAAATGAGAAAAGGCTATTAAATAATACCTCATACACTCAAGGCTCTCAGACAAGTAGCTTTTCTCAGAACATTTCATCTCATAAAAATCACAATATGGAGCTTTTAGCAAACCCCACTTACCTGCCCTATAATGACACTAGTTCCACCTTAATAGCATAATTAAAAAGCTTTCAAAGCCTGTTTTTCTAAGCCCCTAATCATCAGCATAGTGAAGAATATACTTGAGGCCTGAGTTACCGCACAGCAAACATGCTGGGCTGTAGACTGTGCGGCAAATAAATCTCTAATTAGTTCTCCTTGTGCTAGTACATAAAGTAGATGCGCCGCTGCTGAGAAAAACGGAGCTTCCCTTAATCTGTTCCGAAGGCACTACGCGTTCATACTATATGCCAAAGAGCAAAAATAACCGCAGATTGGTTGGGTGAGAGTATTACTTAAGGCGGAAGGTCATGCCGATACATGCCGAGTCCAAATCTGAGCATCACTTTTTTCTTTTTTAATAAATGAGCAAATTTTTTGGCAGTTTGCCCAGTTTATTTTAAGGTGTGCACATTTCATGCCCTGTTTGTAGTGGGGATGCATAGTTTGGTCAGGTTTAGCGCTTTGCATATTAAGAAATGCATATTTCTGGAAAACCAAACCTGCAAAACAGCAGAAACCTGCAAAACAGCAGAAATGCCATGCAATGTAATTATAATACATTTACTCATGATCCAAAAAGCACTTTCCATTGCTTAAGGTGATCACATATCTGATCAACAGGTACATTTAATACGACATAATGTGATAACATGATTTGTTTTAGATTATTTTGTTTTCCAGATTTGTGGAGATTCGGAAATCCAAAGGAAATACATGTGTACACATTAAAGGGTTAAACTGAGACATTGAGCGTGTTTACATGCAGTAAATAATCCTAGAACTGCAGAAAATTGGATTTTCAGTAATCCATTTAACAGATTAACATGCATCAGATAATAGGGAGACTCCGCATCCACATAGGTGATATGGTAATCAGATTTCTGCTAGAGAACTCGCCGCAGAAGACGTGAGATGAGCACTGTGTAAATCTCACAGTTACTGTGTTACACACTGTTTGCTTATTTCCGGTACCGCAGTCTGTTTTTGCGTATACATGACTAAGACATCTGAAAGAAATCAGAGTAAGTGTGTACATGAGCCGAGAAGCCTGATTACTGAGAAGCCTGATCAATGAGCTGAAATCTAGCACTGAACTCTAAGTAAGAATTCGGAGTATGCTGTTTACACGACCACTTGAATAATCAGAAAACTCCAGAAATCCTGTTATAACAGACTCCATCATGTACAGTGCCATTAAAACCCCACACAGAATCTAAACTCAGCTGTTCAACACAAGCCCAGTCCAATGGTTATTCAAACTGGCATGGATGAGGAAAGTAGCTTAGCATTCATTCATGTTAACCTGCTACAGTGCCACCCTGAGGCAGACCGGTGCTGCATCTCTAGTTGGTCAATAACACTAAAGGCAGACAGCGTTTGTGGGTGAAGCTGATAAACAATCACAGCGAACTACCATTACAAGTTTATGACACCCCCACCCCCATCACCCCTTAGAACTGAGAAGACTTTAAGACATTCAGAGGGTCCATGAGGTTTATTAGGAGGTCTCGGACCCCCTAGGACCCCCAGTATTTCGCACCTTGGTTGAGATGCTAATGATGATAGCCTCTTTAGCCTCCTCAGTGTTGAGCAAAGCTGCTTTATATTGTCCAAGGTTTGAGTGAAATGTGCAGACAAACTAACAACACCGAATTAACAGTGCCCAGGATCCTCTTAAAGGGGCGGGAGCTGATGCTGGATTCCTGTTTTTCAGCTTGTTCTGTGAATTTTTTGTTCCACCTTAAATGGTGCTGCAGTTACATTCTGGTGCCTAGACAAGCTAGTGCATTTAAGGTGGAACGGAACATTGGATTAGGAAGCTGGAGAATAGGAAGTCAGTTTCAGCCTCGTTTAAGGATGAACATCAACCGTGGGAATTCGGATCCATGGAAAGGGTACATCACCCACACAGCCTGGAACGGCAGATTTGGCCACCTAGCCCACAGTTTTGGGGATCTGGTGCTCTGCTGCTGTATGTAACTTTTGGGAGTGTTTTGACTGACTGACCCAACAGCCATGATTGTGGACTTTCAGCGAGCCCTCCAAGAGTCATCCTTCAGCCTGTTTGTGCCAGCACCTTTGACAGACGACGCAGGACTACATGCACGCAGACCTTTAGACGACTGACCCTAACACCTCATCAACACCACCCAAGACTGCAATGGTGTTGCACCAGACTGTCATGGAGTGATTTAGAATGGCAGCGGGTCATCTTCAGTGGCAAGTTCTAGTTTTGTCTTGGTGGAGAAGACCAACGAACCTGTGTGTGGAGGCACCGTGGTCAGCGCCAAGAAGAATGGTTTGTTGTCAGATGTCCAGAAGGCCTGGTGTCACTCCACCTCCACCCCTACTGCAAAATCTGCAGAGAATACGAGTGTTTTCTGACAGTTTGGGGTTTGGCATGTTTTGCCGTCCTCCGTTAGGAGTGCAGGATTTGTCTTTGAAGGAGGAACTGTGGTGCTTCAGGTGTTTGAGGTTCACGGTATGTCAGTTCTATGTGCTGAACTCTCCTTATTCAACCATGGCAATGTAATTACAGCTTTCCATTGACACCTTGAAGCTGCACCACAGACTCAGCTGTCAGTGTCCTGTCTGATATTTCCTAGGAACAGGTCTTATGGCCGACTTACTCTTTTCTTCTCTTTAACTTTCCCCTGACATTTTACTATGGTGTTTATATCACATATTCAATTTCAGAGCCTGGAAACAAATTCCAACTTCCACCTCCAGTAATATGTGTGACTAGGCTTTTACGGAGATTAGCCGGCTGAAATGGATTTTTAATGGCCCACCACAATTAGCAGTCGTTGACCCATGTTCCCTATTGTTCCCTTCTTATTTTAGCCTGTAGCATTTATCCCCACCAGCGTGCATTGTGATGGGCTAAGTGATATGGACAGCTGGGCTGTGAAACGACGGTTCTGCATGGGTGCTGATCAGGAGGCTCGGCGAGCGCCAGCAGCTCCCTCTCTCTTTAATATCGGTTAATTACAGTGGTTAATCAGGCTGGTAATGAGCCTGGGCACCATGCCATTTCAATCTGACACCAGCGGGAGTAGGGTTCACATCCTCGCCCAAGCCAAGGCCAAGTTCCTGCCAATCCTGCTGCAGCAGTGCGATCAGCCCTCCACCTGGCCGCTCTTAGCCGAGTTTATGAGGGCAGCGGAGATTAACCTCCAGTTTCCCCCGCTGCTTGGACTCCCACCACTTCACAGTTGCAGAGAGGCGAATAAAGTCATCAGCTAAGCGCCTTCGTCTTTCACTCTCTGAGCTGATGAGGCTCAGTATGTAATGTGAGAACTGAGTTCAAATGAGAGACTATGAGTGACAGCATGTCTGGTGTCTCAGGTTTGCTTCTTTAGGTTTTGCGCTGGAGCTGCAAACTTAATGTCCCTAAGAGGTGGAGGCGTATACCTCACTAACTGTGCAAACTGCTTTCCCATTACATCATTACACTGTTGCCGTAAACTGCATAAGTCATCTCAGATTTGTGGGTCTCTGTAGTTTCGGTTTCTGTGGTATCCGAGACCAGGGGACCTGCTATATCTACAAATATGTTTCTTATGGGTAATTATGTAAATCAGAATCATAAGCCACAGCATTAAAGGTGCGGTATACGATTCTGGAGAAGGATTGTTTCTATCTGAACTTGACAGCAAAACAAAAACACCCCTCCCCTCAGTGCTCCCTCAGAAGCTCTGCTCCCTCAAAAGTTATAGACACATTTGGCTAAGGGGAAAAACACTGCGCTAGCAAACTTGTTTTTCTCAGATCTTTGTGGCCATAAACCCTATTGTCTGCTATGAGGACAAATACTATAGTAAAAGGTTAGAGTGAGTAACGACACAGCAAGTAATGTAGCTCAAGTTAGCAGGTTATGAGTGAATCAGTGAAAATGAGTTCATGTTAATCACCTGTCCAGCAGAAACAGGCCCAACCCCCCACCACCCCTCCATTTTCATGCCTCGCAACTCCCCATAAAGCTGAAATCAGCTTCTTTCTGTTCCACCTTAGAAAAGTTCAGCTGTGATATTCCAGGGCCTTGGTTTCTGGTTCGAATTTTCCCGTTCCACCTTAAACGGTGTAGTGGTTCTATGCTGGCACCACATGGCTCATATATACTCTCTTTACATACTAAAATAAATGTATCACTTTCACAAGATGCAACTGCCCACACACTGTGTCATATCTGTCCTTTATGTTGCCATGAATGTAGTTTCCGATAACAGTAAACACTGTGGCCGGCGAAGTGACATCATATAGTTTAAACTTCTAACTAAGTTGCACAACTTCTTCTCAAAAAGTTCCCCGGTTTAAATGCTGTACCCATATACATACAGCCTCTGAAACCCCATGACTTCCAGGTTATTGCTCCATTCCGTCCATTTTCATAAACTATCACAGACGAATACTGAAAACAAATCAGCCAGAACCCATATGTAACGCTTAGCCTGTAGTCCTGCTTTCCAGTTCCACCTTAAATGATGCAGCAGTTACCTTCAGGCACCTCAGGTGGACTGGGAAAATGTGATTAGAAAGTGGAACGGATAAAAATAGGAAGTCTTGGCAGCTCTTGGATGACTCCCAACTCTACTTCTGGTTCACTGCTCTGTCTTCCCTCTTTGTTATGTTTGCCCGGACTCTGTTGTTGAGCTTAACCGCTAACCTGCTAATAAAGTCTTACTCTGCTTTCAGCTTAGCGTGCGTCACATCGGTCTTCAGTTCCTTCTCTCTTTGGCTGTTTCTCAGCCATCTTTCCCTTTTGACAGTGTGTGGAGTTCAGCACCTAGCTCCTCCACTTCACCCTGTCCTGTTCACAAGCACTCATGCCCCCTGTTGTTGATTTTCAGTGAGAGCGCTGTGTTGCTTGTCCCAAGCAACTTTGTTTATTACCCATGTACAAAGCCAGGGCTGTTCAGCAACACTGAACGTCTATAGACACAGAGCAGACCGCTAGCAGACCGTGTGAGGAGCTATTAGCTAAATTTGACAGAAAGTGTACTGTACTGAAATGGTATACTGCACCTTTAAGTGCTGTATGTGGACCAGCAGGTGCAGACTCAAACCTACAGTCTAATGTGTGGGGACAGCAGGT
>JAMWET010003707.1:165000-170000 GCA_024036415.1 Prochilodus magdalenae | reverse complement strand
TAAAGAGACCATTAATTCACTTCAAATGTGTGCCACCAAGCTGCTGGCATAGAGATGAGCCTGGATGAGAAAGCCTTTGCCAGATAAAGGAACCTGCAAGTACGGATATGCAATTATGTCTTCAGCTTTTGAAATAATGTAATTAAACATTCATGGTAATACGCTGAAAGGAAGGACACAAAAACAAGTTTAAATGATTCACTAAAAGACGCTGTGCATGTTTAATGCTGTTAGAGTCGCAGGGAACACAGAGTGAAAGATTCAAACTAAACTTGAGGGTGATATTAACCACCCAGCAAAGCTGGAAATGAAATGAGATCAGGAATATGAGATATGAGTATAATAAAAACATGGCTAAACACTGTGTGGGTGTGGCTAATGAGTAGCACCCACTTGATTGACAGCTCTCTGTCCATCATTCCTAGCCTGCTCCATCTTTCACACAGAACAACCATTACCCAGCTCTTAGGTTGACGGTAGCAGGACAGTCATGGACAAACTGAGCTATGCTGGTGTATGGATAGATGAATAGAGAGCCGACAGGCAGCTGGTTAGCTATAGCTCGCTAAGTTTCTCTGATGTTGAATTTGTTTTGTCTGGGTGGAGCCAGAGACAGCAGCCTTGTGATTGGTTAGAAAATGCTTATGGAGGTCTTACCCAAGATTGGGACCACCCAGTTTACATGGAGACGAAAGCAACATGATGAAACACAGCAGACAGTTATTAGACATTGGGAGGATATTCATAAGCCATACTTTGTATGTGTATATTGTGGTTCCAGAGGAACGAGAGCAAATTCATTAAACAGGAAGCACAGATTCAGGTTCCCTGGGCCTTAAATTGTTATCACTGCAAGTATTGTGAAAATATATATTAGTCACATGACATGAAGCTGTTTTGTGGGGGCGGGGCAAGAGACAGCAGTATTGTGATAGGTTGGGAAATGTTTATGGAAGCGTTATCCAAGATTAGGACCTCCTTCTCAAATCACATCTATTGAGTCGTTTCCCAGTGGACAGATCAAATTTGGGTCCGGAGATCACCAACCTAACTGCATGGGTTGCTGTGATAATGATGTATGTGTCAGTAGCTATGTAGCAGATCCCAGCACTTCCATCACTCTGATTTGACCAGCCAGAGCATTCAGACTGAGATCTGTAAAATCCTTATGGAATCACATTTCAAACCGTCTTCAAATGTGGTTTGGATCTGAATCACAAAAATCAAATTTGATATCAAAAAACCTGGATCTGGATCTGGATTTGGCAACGATCTGGGCTAGCAGTCTGAGCAAGGTGCTTCTGGTCTATAGTGCCAGTTTCACTCTGACTGTATACCGCTAATAGAGTTTCATTTGATCATCAAAACTTTCAAATCATTAGCACGATCACACATGACAGGTTGATGTGACTTGAACGCATTTCTGGAAACTTCTGAGGATCACTTTTATCCTCAAGGAAATGAACGGAAAGGGGAGCTCGTTCTAGGCGATGTAGTGACAGTTCAAAGTTTATAGTTTATTGGCCCATTTCGTAGAAGAGTGAATTATGGTCTGTATTGAATTTAGTTTTTGTGATGCAGTTTACATACAGCTGTTTAGCTCCGCCCATTCACACTGAAGTGATTTAGCCCTATCTGGTAATGACTGGATGAGACACAGTACACACGGCCATCGTAAGTGAACCTCAAGTTACTAAATCAAATTGAAGAAGATGGTAAGACATCTGGCTGGTTTCCAAACCTCCCTGTGCTTGTGGTTGGGCTCATACACTCATCCTCAAAAACACAGTTGCACAAATAGAAGGCATCAACTAACAGGAACGAAACCTAGTGGGTTTGTCTGGCATCATGAGACATGCTAGTGATTCAAGTCTCTCGCTAGGCCGCACATTTAACGTGAGCAAAGGCGGGCATAAACGTCGTCATAGACTGCAATGGTGTCATGGAGTGACTCAGAATGGCAGCGGGCCATCTTCAAGAACAAGTCCCACTTGTGTCTTGCTGACGACCAGCGAATCTTTGTGTGGAGGCACCGTGGTTAGCACCATCGCCAAACCCATCCCCTGTGGAAAATGTGTGGGGTGCTACTGGACGCACTATCAACACTACTTCTACCTTACTACTTCTGTATGTGTAGCTCAATAAATATGGCCCATATCAGTCTACATTTATCATCAGTTATTGTTTCTGGTAACCTTTATCTTCCTTCCCAACAGCACCACAATCCCACCCTTCCTTCGGGATGCAGTTGTCCTTTTAATGATGCGTGTATAATGTTCAGTTTGTTCCTTTTCCTTCACTTCCACCACATAAGGGCCACTTGTGATCATTTTTTCTTTGACGTTTGTACCCCCTATATCCAGGGCTGCTTATTCACACTTGGTTGTTTTTACTGTTAAATGCCCTGAATGCCCCTAAATGCCCTTACATGCCCTTAAATGCCACTGTCCAACTCTGCTTTCTACAACTTCTTTGCTTCTCAGGGCATCACAGAATGGGAAAATCTGAGAGTCAAATGGACATAATGGAGAAGACAACTAAACCAAGAAAGCACCGTTGGACTGTTGTGGAGATTGGCTTGTCCATTATGCTACTGCTCACGAGCTGTGCTTTGGCAGGCATGGTGGTGCTCTACGCATCTGCACTGAAGGGTACGGGAGGCACATCTTGGTGCATTGTTGTTCTCATGAAAATCATTCAACTGGGATGATAATGACATGAACTCAAGCTTGTCTTAGTGTAGAACTGCTGGATCAGCTCTGGTTTTTAACGCTGGTTCAAATGTAAAAGCACTGCATTACTTTCCCTACACTAAGGAGGTAATGACTGATGACTACATGTGTATGTTAATGAGCATCTCTTGTTTTTCTCATTTTTCAGAATACTCATACAGGAATGGACCTTCAAAAGGTACAGTCAAAACAAAAACATACAAGCTCTGCTACCTCAGCAATTTAGCCATTGTGACAGTCTGTGTTGCATGCGTTTAATAATTCCATCAAAATTAGATTTCCGTAGTTACCTGAAGAGGTCATGTATACAGCATACTCTTTTTTCTTAGATCAGATATACAGCTCTGGAAATAAATAAGAGACTCCAGTTTCTTTATAAATCAGCTTCTCCATATGTACAGCAGGTTCTTAGTGAGGAACCGAAGGTCGGGTTCTAGCTTTACTGGCAGATACAGTGAACGTCTGGTTCATAAGAACAAGGTCAAGCAGCAAACACACAGGACAACCCAGCTACAGGCTGGCAGAGGGCCAAACCCACTCTCTACTGACCGTGATGAGCGCCACCTCATTCGAACGTCACTTAACCACCGTAAGATGACCTCAAGTGACCTACAGAGAGACTGGCGAGCGGTGGCTGGGGTGAAACGCACAGCGAGCATGGTTCTAAAAACAGGCTTCTGGAGGTCATTAGTGATTTTCTAAATAAACAGATCTAATACAATATCTGATCTGGAATTTGGGAGACATGTTTCCAGTAGTGTAGAGAATCAAACACAACTGAGGAATTTTGGTCCAACACAAACCCAGAAACTGTACAACTAGAAGAAATGATCATTTGGAGTTTTCCAGAGCTGGAAGTCTAATGGAGCTTCTTGGCATTAGCTCAGCAATCTAGTGCATGTAGACCCTTACTCTGATTTCTTTGGGATTACTCAGTGTGTTCATGTACAGACATACAAGAAATAAGCAAGCAGTGTCGGAACGTTTAACACAGCAACCATGAGATGGCAACAAAACACCTTTGGAGCAAAACTAAAACCAAGGACATGCTTGGCAAAATTAATGATTTAAATATTATTTAAATATGATCTTCTGGATGTATGTTTATATGTTCAGGTAAAGCGACCCAGTGTGCATGACTTTTACATAATAATTACGTCACATTTTCTCCTAGAAGTTCATCGGCAGGTTGCAAAGCAGAAATCCAATGCCTGACTTGCTTTGACCTGGAGTTTCCCCATGATCTGATTACCCAAGTGCATGTAAACGTGTTGTACTGGCAAAATCTAATTTTCTGTAGTTATTGGATTATCAGGTGCCTGTAAACACACACATTATAAGCAGTCAAGGTCATTGATGAGATAAGTTGGAGTCCTGAGTTCAGCTGTGGGTTTAATGTGCTCTGATCGTAGAATTTGGTTTACCATACTTGCCACACCTGCGATTTCAGCTGAAGTGCAGTATGACCCAAACAATAAAGAATTCAGAGGCCCTCAGCATAACAGACTTTGACGCTCTTTAAACTGGAAGGGTTTAAATACGGGGTCCACCGTCAGGTTTACTCTAAATACATGAGTAAATCTACAGCACAGTGACGGAACCAGAGACGGTATAAATGAGGAGCACAGTCGAAATCACTGCTTGAAATTTGAATAGGAAAGCTTGTTTCACTCGACATGGTGTTGGTTTATAGAGAAAGTCCTGACCTTCAAGAAAAAGAGCTCACTGGTTTTGTCATGTTCAGGGAAAGCCCCCACGTGGGGAGATCTGAGCAAGCACAGTAGCCAGAACCAGCTGAAAAATCAAGAGGTTTTTTGTGGGTTATGCAGCAAACGCTGCAAACTGTTTATGATGTCTTTGTCAGATTGTATGTTTTTGAAACAGTGATCTGACCTTCAGTTTCTGCCTTTTCAGTCTCAATACACACAGAAGGGTAGGAGTCTGCACCTGTATGGCTATAATAACTGCCCAGTATAATGCAAAGCTGGCTGCCAAATAAAAAAAGACTTTCCTACAAGGACCTGAACAGAAACAGCTTTGCATTTTATTAATGACCAGGTCAATAACCCGACCTCATTCCCATTGAAATTCTACACTATGATCTAAAGCAGATCTTTCAAGTGAGGTATCTATGAATATGCATGACATGAACCAGATTCATACAGAGAAATGGCCCAAAATTCATCAGTGAGAGCACCACAGGGGTTTCAAACCTTTCTATCAGTTACCTCAGTGAGCTTGACTGTTTAACCCCGTAGGACTAATATT
>JAMWET010003707.1:85000-157500 GCA_024036415.1 Prochilodus magdalenae | reverse complement strand
CAGGCGTGATCAATACCCAGGAGACTCTGGTCTAGAGAACAGAACGGAATTGGGGAATGGTGGACATGTGCATGTGATATCATCGTTTGGTGGATTATGGGTAATGGAGTCCAGGAGATCTGAGGTGAGGTATGACACATACATAAAAAGAAACAGTGATGCTGCATTAAAGAGGAATGAGCGCTGGGGTTGCCAGGTAATGCTTTACTTGCTCTATGTCTGTGTATTAATCTCTAGGTACCAGCACTGGCCCCCTGTTTGGGCAGGGTCTGAGCTCATGGTGAGTTTTAGGCTCTGACATTTCTGGCATTTAGCTGATGCTCTTATCCAGAGCGACTTACAAGGGTAATCACATTACAGGTAGGCCAATGTAGTGTTAGGAGTCTTGCCCAAGGACTCTAATTGGTGTAGCACAGCATCACCCAGACCGGGATTCGAACCCCAGTCTCCCATGTGTGGTGGTGGCTAGTTGGCGTTAGCCGCTGAGCTACACCAACCACTATACCTTCCTGCACTAGCTGGAATATTATCCAACGGAACACTAAGCACGGTTGTAAGTCGCTCTGGATAAGAGCGTCTGCTAAATGCCTTAAATGTAAATGTAATGTTAGAGTCATCTCGTGGTCCATGTACTTCTTCCTTTAAAAGAGAATCCTGCAAAAATGTGACTTTTTACTCATTACAGTGTTTACTTATCAGCTTTAGGTGATTTTTGTAAGCCAAGGTTTTTTACTATATCAGCAGATAAATTAATATCATTTCATGAATTACCTGCCAATATAGTAAAGTTCATTGGCTTATTAAAATGACATAGTAAATAAGTACAAAAACCTGGAAATAATATAAAATAATCTGAAAATGAATTTACAACAAACTCAGGGTAAAAGTTTTAAGGTATAATAAATAGATACAAAATCATTTTACTATGTTGTAGTTTCTATTCTTTGTGGGCGACTTGCGTTCAGTTTTTAAGAAATCTGCAAAAGTATTTTTCCGCACATCCGAAGCTCAGTCCTACACGTCCTTTCAGATCCATAGCTCTGAGTTGTCTGAGCTTGATTTTCTCTTCTCTCTTAAATGTTGTTTATCTGATGTTGACAGTGTTGTTGGTCTACCAGGTTTTCTGCAGGAGGAGGAATTTTAGACACACAGAGGAATTTGTCCACTGCATTTAAGCCATCACACACACACTAGGGGGAACTGAGCGGGCTTGCCCGGATCAGTGGGCAGCCCTATCCCTGGCAGACTGGGAGCAGTTGGGGCTTGGTTGCGTTGCTCACTGGTCACCTCATTCATGTCCTGTTGGATCGGGGATATAAACCCAGCAACTGGATTGTTTGTCTTTGGCACTTGAGACTTAATCTCCTCAGAAACGTCTCCTAAAATGAATAACTTGTACCTAATGGTCAGTTAAACGTACGCTGGTCTCTGACTTTAACACAGTACTGAACACTGCAGATCTGACGCCACCCAGATACTCTATAGGTGGAAACCTGACAAAGACTAATTTCCAGTTTGCATATGAAGTTTGAAGCGCAGTAACTCGAATAACTCAGAAGTGTCCTTTGTCTTCTGCAGATTGACCAGCCTTTGCTAGGAATGCCCTCAAGAGATTATTACCTCAACGATGGCAACTACAAAAAGGTGCGCTCTCTCTCTCTCTTTTACCTGATTCGCCCATTCACTCGCTGCCCACGTTATAATTACAGGTATCCTCTGTTTGTCGGTGACGCTAGGTGCGCGAGGCCTACCTGCAGTTCATGGTTTCCATGGCAAAAATAGCGCGGGAGGACAGGAACCTGACCCAAGACGATGAGCGTGTGTGGGAGGAAATGATGCAAGTGATGGAGCTGGAGAGAGAGATCGCCAACGTGAGTAGCCTGGAATCCGGTAACAGGCCCTGCAGGCTGCTGGACCCACAGGAAGCTGAAAAATAGATGCTTGAATTACACATAGTAATAATCATTAGTAGTATTATTTTTAGGAAGGTGCTGAATGTGCTATTTGGTCTATATACGGGTTATACTATATATCCTCGCTGTCCAGAGAAAAACACATATCTTGATTTTTGTGCACTTTAACTTTTATGCATTCTTAAAATTTTCAAACTCTGGCTCCATTGACTTACATTAAAGTGGAAAGAGTTTTGGCCTCTACCGTAAAGCTGCCTCTTTGGAGGTTCTTGTTTTTCTTTGGGCAGTGATGATTTGGAGGCTGAGGAGTCATTTTACCTGTAACAGCTCTGAACCTATTTAGATGTGACAGACCATTAAGCCTACAGCAGTCTAACAGCCCTATTCCCTCTGAAGTGAGATCGAGTCCTGTTACTCCAGAGAGCATGTAGCCTCCAGTCTGGAGTTACTGCAGTGGAATATGATCAGGACACAAATGTGTCACTGCAGCTCAGAGACTTCCTTCCTCAAACACACCTTACTCAACGTATCGTGTTCAGTAGGGCAATGTTTCACTAGTGCAGTATTCATATCTTGGGACCCGCCAGGCTGGAGCTGAATTGCTGAATACTCCTGATTAGGGCTGCCCTCTAGAAGTCGACGATTCGAATTGTCAGTCGGCAAACCATTTAAGTCGACGGACAACAGTAGCCTTTTTTTCCCCGTAAAACAGACTAAAGCTTACTAAAATGCACAAGAACTTTAAGGATGTAAAAAGACATTTTAATAATTATTAAAAGGGGAATAATAAATATATATTTAAGTTCCAGCTGGGCTGTGACGCATGCGTGGTAAAAAATTAAATCCACGTGACGACGTGCGCTGGCGGTTCACCGCTAAGGAAGCCGTGAAGCTGAGAAACATGGGGGAGCGATGTCTCAGAGAAAGTCTGGAGGAGGTTTTGAAGAAGTTAAATTAAACCGAATTCTGCTCCTCATTCAGTCAGACATCCAACACGGCTCCAAACGAGGGAGCTGACTTTCGGTTTAGACATAACGGCTGTTTGCTGTGAAGCGGAGTCGTTTGTTTTATTATAACTCCAGTGGAAAATAACTTAAAATGACATTCGCTGAACCACTCCATAAAGATGGCAATGGTGAACGAATGCGGTATCAAAATATGCAAAGTATTACAGATTTATATTTATTCGTCTACAGCTAATATTATCTTTATTTAAGGATGAGTACAGTCACTTAATCTGCCTGCAGATAAACGAGAGATAATGATTGCAGATCGGGTAATATAATAAACGGTTTCAGGTCTACCATTCTTCTTTTCATCTAGAAATAATTTAAATATGGACTAAATTTTATTTAGCAGTTCATTATTTATGAGAGGTGAAAGGCGAAGGGTCCTCCTACTGAAGAAGCTGTTAGAAGTGAAATTTTAAAGACTATAAGCTATAAGCGCTAATGTTTAGCATAAGTACGCGCTGCTGCCCGGCGCTATATCCTGTAATTAGGTCAGGCTCCAATTCAGATCGATCATCACACGCCCCACCTCTTTAGGTTCAGAAATATGTTCCTGTGACTCTGCTGACTTTCTAAATGAGGAGGATCAGATCTGAACCGTATGCAGATTGATTTACTGATTACTAGATAATGTACATGGAGAAAAAAAAGTGAACGAATAGTCGAATCGTCGACCAGGACGGGCGAATCCGATTCGACTGGCAAAATTCTGAGTCAGGTACAGCCCTACTCCTGATATTCAAAAGGACTTGCAGAATTCCCATATCTGATGGAATTTCTGGAAAATCATGGGATTTCAGTCATTTCATTTGGTCATTTTTAGGCTAGGTGATGGAATATCAGGGAATTTTGATCTCAGCACCTTTAAATTTCTAGTAACCTAGTTAAAGTATTAGATATTCTGTATTGTGGTGTCATGTGATTTGTTTTTATGGTTACTTGATTTTTCGGTGCCCTTTTATCCTCTTCCTACTCGTCAACAACGGCCAATTATTTGAGTCTAGATGTGCAGTCTTCTGTATTTGCTAAGACAAATATGCCTGGAAATGAACATTCCAGGAATAATAGTGTAGTATGTGAAAACCTTAATGTTTGTACTAACAACGAAAGAGCCACTGGTGGGTTTAGAATGCTGCAGTGGTTTCTTTTTTTGCCTGCTCGGCATGAAGACGGTCTGTTTTTATTCATTTATTTACATCATTTAGCTGACACTCTTATCCAGAGAGACTTACAAGGGTAATCATATTACAGGTAGGCCAATGTAGTGTTAGGAGTCTTGCCCAAGGACTCTTATTGGTGTATCACAGCATAGTCATCCAGACTGGGATTCGAACCCCAGTCTCCCACATGAGGTGGCAGCTCCCTGACGGGCAGTGGGTTTATCTCCTGAGCTAGACCAACCACGTTATTTATACCAACCATGTTTATTATAGGTCCTGGTAATTCAGCATTTTAGGGATAAATGGGGGTTGGAAATTGTTGCACACAATTGTCACAGAATTTCCTATATTTCTACATTAATATGACTTAAATCAGAAAACAGGCCCGAGCCATGACACTACCACCACCATGCTTCACAGGTGGGATAAAGTCCTGCTGGTTTGCAGAGTTTCCCTTCTCCAGAAATAGTGCTTCTCATTTATACCAAAGAGTTTGGATTCATCTGTCCACAAAACACTGTTCCAATTGTTCCTTTTCAATAGTGGTCTTTAGCAACCTGGTGTTTAGTGTTCTCCTGATGGTGGTGTGTAGTGCTCTTTAGGGATAAATGGGGGTTGGAAATTGTTGCATACAATTGTCACAATTTTGGTTTTTATAGAATTAAACGGGGTTTAAAAAGTAATTTCAAGATCATTTACTGTATGTTATTTTCAAAATTTGAATCGTGTTTTCAGTGGTTTTGGTAAGCCCCATTTTCTTACTATATTGGCAGATCATTTTTTATTTTATTTTATTTTATTTTTTAAGAAATTAAAACAATCTGCCACAGTAGCAAGAGAAATGACCATATACAAATCACTTAAAATAGGAAAAATGCCTGGAAATAAGTACAATAGTCAACAATCTCTAAATGTGAATTTCTTCTGAGGCATGCTGGCTGACTGAATACTGTCTTTTGACCTGCTGTGCCCCACAGGCCACATCCCCAGCTGAGGAGCGTAATGATATCACGGTCCTCTACAATAAGATGACCCTGCGAGAAGTGCAGGATACCTTCGGCCTTGATGTAAGTCTCAGGAAAAGGAGTCAGGAATTATAAGAGGAGCACTACTAGGTATGACACTGGACTGTATGTATTTTTGACCGATGCTGCAGGGATTTAACTGGACCCGCTACATCCAGGGAATAATGGGCAGTGTTTCCGTCACAGTGGAGCCAGAGGAACACATCGTGATCTACTGCTCACCTTACCTTGAGAAGCTCAGCCATATTCTACCTCAATATGGCCGCAGGTCAGAGGGCCAAGGAAGCCTTTTTTTTTTTTTTTTTGCACAGATCCCTGTTATATGAGCTTTATTGTGTGCGGTCATGCTTTACCATCAGTAAGACTGAAGCTGAAAAAAAGAGAAGCAATATTCGTGGAGACAAATGTCATGGTAACAATCAATGCTCTAAAATAGGAGGGGGTAAAAGCATACGGACCCCCTTGTTTCCAAAAGTTCATTCCTTATGGGTTTTTGTAGGACTGTGCAGAATTACTTGGTGTGGATGCTTGTGATGGAGAGGGTCAGCAGCCTAAGCCGCCGCTTCAAAGATGTTCGAGCCCACTACAGAAAGGTCAGTCACACTCACGCGCCACAGCAGGACTCACAAAAAGAGTCACGTCCAAAAAAACACACTAAAATATTCAGTACTCAGTACTGACACTGCAGTGGTGCCCGAAAGCGCATGACCCCTTTAGAATTTCCTATATTTCTACATTAATACGACTTAAATCAGAAAACAGGCCCGAGCCATGACACTACCACCACCATGCTTCACAGGTGGGAGAAAGTCCTGCTGGATAGCAGAGTTTTCCCTTCTCCAGAAATAGTGTTTCTCATTTATACCAAAGAGTTTGGATTCATCTGTCCACAAAACACTGTTCCTTTTCAATAGTGGTCTTTAGCAAACTGGTGGTGTTTAGTGCTCTGCTGATGGTGGTGTGTAGTGTTCTCCTGATGGTGGTGTGTAGTGTTCTCCTGATGGTGGTGTGTAGTGTTCTCCTGATGGTGGTGTTTAGTGTTCTCCTGATGGTGGTGTTTAGTGCTCTCCTGAATTCTCCTGAGTTGTGGTGTAGTGTTTCTCCTGATGGTGGTGTGTAGTGTTTCTCCTGATGGTGGTGTTTAGTGTTTCTCCTAATGGTGGTGTGTAGTGTTCTCTCTGATGGTGGGTGTAGGGTTCGGGAGCCCTGATGGTGGTGTTTAGTGTTCTCCTGATGGTGGTGTGTAGTGTTCTCCTGATGGTGGTGTTTAGTGTTCTCCTGATGGTGGTGTTTAGTGTTCTCCTGGTGGTGGTGTGTAGTGTTCTCCTGATGGTGGTGTTTAGTGTTCTCCTAATGGTGATGTTTAGTGTTCTCCTGATGGTAGTGTGTAGTGTTCTCCTGATGGTGGTGTTTAGTGTTCTCCTGATGGTGGTGTTTAGTGTTCTCCTGATGGTGGTGTGTAGTGTTCTCCTGATGGTGGTGTTTAGTGTTCTCCTGATGGTGGTGTTTAGTGTTCTCCTGATGGTGGTGTTTAGTGTTCTCCTGATGGTGGTGTGTAGTGTTCTCCTGATGGTGGTGTTTAGTGTTCTCCTGATGGTGGTGTGTAGTGTTCTCCTGGTGGTGGTGTGTAGTGTTCTCCTGATGGTGGTGTGTAGTGTTCTCCTGATGGTGGTGTGTAGTGTTCTCCTGATGGTGGTGTGTAGTGTTCTCCTGATGGTGGTGTTTAGTGTTCTCCTGATGGTGGTGTTTATTGTTTTTTCTCCTGATTCTGGTGTGGTGTTCTCCTTGATGGTGGTGTGTAGTGGTTCTCCTGATGGTGGTGTGTAGTGTTCTCCTGATGGTGGTGGTAGTGTTTTTCTCCCTGATGGTGGTGTGTAGTGTTCTCCTGGTGGTGTTTGGGTGGATGGTGTGGTAGTGTTCTCCTGATGGTGGTGTGTAGTGTTCTGATGGTGGTAGTTTAGTGTTCTCCTGATGGTGATGTGTAGTGTTCTCCTGGTGGTGGTGTGTAGTGTTCTCCTGATGGTGGTGTGTAGTGTTCTCCTGATGGTGGTGTGTAGTGTTCTCCTGATGGTGGTGTGTAGTGTTCTCCTGATGGTGGTGTTTAGTGTTCTCCTGATTGTGGTGTTTAGTGTTCTCCTGATTGTGGTGTGTAGTGTTCTCCTGATGGTGGTGTGTAGTGTTCTCCTGATGGTGGTGTGTAGTGTTCTCCTGATGGTGGTGTGTAGTGTTCTCCTGATGGTGGTGTTTAGTGTTCTCCTGATGGTGGTGTGTAGTGTTCTGTAGAGATGGTGGTGTGTAGTGTTCTCCTGATGGTGGTGTTTAGTGTTCTCCTGATGGTGGTGTTTAGTGTTCTCCTGATGGTGGTGTTTAGTGTTCTCCTGATGGTGGTGTGTAGTGTTCTCCTGGTGGTGGTGTGTAGTGTTCTCCTGATGGTGGTGTGTAGTGTTCTCCTGATGGTGGTGTGTAGTGTTCTCCTGATGGTGGTGTGTAGTGTTCTCCTGATGGTGGTTTTTAGTGCTTTCCTATAGATAGACAGATAGATAGATAGATAGATAGATAGATAGATAGATAGATAGATAGATAGATAGATAGATAGATAGATAGATAGATAGATAGACAGATAGATAGATAGACAGTTAGACAGATAGATAGATAGATAGATAGATAGATAGATAGATAGATAGATAGATAGATAGATAGATAGATAGATAGATATCGGTACCTATAAACTTTACATAGTACAGTTCTCTGTGGATAAATGTATCTCAACCAACAAAGTAGTCAAGGTGAGAGGCCTTAAACGCTACCCTGGGTTCCTTTGTGACCTTCGTGGACTTTTACCTGACATGCTGTCTGAGAGAATATTAAAGATGAGTTATTATGCTTTTCCGGGTTTGCTCTTTTTCATTTCCACATGTACGCAGTCTGCAAAGTTGTAAGGCCTCAAAGTACATGCCTTTGTGACCTTCATGGACTTTTACATGACATGCTCTTAGAGTGATCTTTGTTGGTTGACCACTCTTAGGGAGGGTAACACTGGAAACTCATATAGAATATTCAATCATTTTCAAACATTAGTAAAATATTTCTGTCTCGTTTGTTTCATTGGATTTTCTGTCTACTTCTGATCTACTTTTTGAGAATCTGATTATGTTTTAGGTTCACCCACTGCATTTTACTGTTTTCCATTTTCAGAGTCTGTGATGTTTTGTGTAAGACATGAAATCATTCAGATGAGGCTTTTTCCACACGTCTGAAAGCACGAGTAGCATAATAAATAGACACACAACACCTACGCTGCAGCTTCATGCCTACTAACAAAGCCGCCTCTCCCCATGCATCTACTTAGGCCTTACATGGCACCACGGTGGAGGAAGCACGCTGGAGAGACTGCGTACGCTACGTCCAGAGCAACATGGAGAACGCAGTGGGGGCTCTGTATGTGAGGGAGACCTTTGCTGGAGACAGCAAGCGGATGGTGAGTCCTGATGCTAGCCTACAGTGTCTGGGCCCTGCACGGGGTGCAACAGGAAATCTCCAACTTTTACATCATCATTACTGTCAACAGTCGCTGCGGCTGTTTAGTCTTACAAACGGTCTATTCTGGTCATGCTATGTTTTTGTGAGACGTTCCTGAGGAAGTGTAGTACTCCGGGGTCCGTGGCAAAAAAGTGGATTTGGCTCTAGTGATACTATCAGAGCTGGTATTAACAAATTACAGTCAATTATATTGTATAATTTAAAGTTTGTGGAGGATTGTGTGACTTACCTGTGCACCCGCTGAACAAAAATGATTCATCTTAATGTATCTTAGTGTAGCGCCCCAGCCGGTAACTTAGTGGAGTTACAGTTATTTAAATATGGCTGGGGCCCTGGGTTACTCAGTCTCTCTTAAATGTGGTTAGCTTCAAGTGAGCGATAGGCGAGTGAGCTACCTGATATGATATATCTGTTGATTAGAGTGTATAACAGACCTGGACGAACAACACAGTTTTGACTCCCTTCACAATATGTCAAAGGATGAAACATTCAACACAGTGGATTCCAGAGGAGACCCACACAGCTGTATAATGGTACCGCCTCTAGATGTTAAAGTTCTCAACCCCGAACACCCTTCGTTGCAGGCCTGGTACGTTGCTCGTGTGCGTGGTGGCCGTAAAACACAAACTGGCCTCTTCACTCCGAAGAGCAGTAAACCAAAAGGAAGTCACCTCCGCGTAGTGGCTATGTCTCGATACCTCGACTCTCTCTCCCCCTGACTGTGCTGATTGGCTAAGAAAACCCATTCCCTAAGATGTGATTTGCTGTACCAGACAATTAAACAACAGAGGAGAGAGCTTCCAAAACATGCTTAAGGACTTACATGTAACTGTTAAAGTACTAAAACATACAGGGGTTGGACAATGAAACTGAAACACCTGTCATTTTAGTGTGGGAGGTCTCATGGCTAAATTGGACCAGCCTGGTGGCCAATCTTCATTAATTGCACATTGCACCAGTAAGAGCAGAGTGTGGAGGTTCAGTTAGCAGGTAAGAGCACAGTTCTGCTCAAAATACTGCAATGCACACAGCATTATGGGTGACATACCAGAGTTCAAAAGAGGACAGATTGTTGGTGCACGTCTTGCTGGCGCATCTGTGACCAAGACAGCAAGTCTTTGTGATGTATCAAGAGCCACGGTATCCAGGGTAATGTCAGCATACCACCAAGAAGGGCGAACCTCCATCAGCATCACGTAGTGACCTGGCCACTATCCTGCAAGAAGAATGGCTTAAACTCCCTCTGACCACTGTGCAGGACGCAGTATATGTCATTCCCAAGACCAACTGACGCTGTATTGGCCGCAAAAGGAGGCCCTACACCATACTAATAAATGACTGTGGTCTAAAACCAGGTGTTTCAGTTTCATTGTCGAACCCCTGTATATGGTAGTTAAGAAAATGAAACAAATGAACCAAAAACTTTAGCAGGGCTACACCAGCATATTAATATCTTAGTAAAATGAGCTTTTTTGTATGTGTGTTAAAATTCCAGTTTTGAGAGTGTTGCAACCCTTATGAAACGATAATATATGGCAATGTATTGGAAAATATAGTGCAATATATTAAATAATATAATGTCATATATGGGAAACAAGTGCATATAATTTGCATATATTTATATGGTGATAAATATATTACAATATATTGTATAATGCATAAGGAATTGCCACTTTTCATATATTGTATGTATGGTAGTATAATATATATTTAGTTATATATTGTAATATATTTCATTTTATATGTAATAGACATCATATGTATTTCTCCATATGTGTTTCCATATATATATACTATATATATATGGAAACATATATAAAACTATATATATATATATATATAGTTTTATATATGTGAGAATATTTTCATACATACATGTGGCAATATACAGTATGTATATATTCTCACATATTTAAAACTATATATATTATCATATATGCAAACACATATGGAGAAATACATATGATTTCTATTCCAAATAAAATGAAATATATTACAATATATAACTAAATATATATTATACTACCATACATACAATATATGAAAAGCGGCAATTCCTTATGTATTATACAATATATTGTAATATATTTATCACTATATAAATATATGCAAATTATATGCACTTGTTTCCCATATATGACATTATATTATTTAATATATTGCACTATATTTTCCAATACATTGCCATATATTATCGTTTCATAAGGGAAGCTCATTTTAAGATTTAGTTTTTTTTGTCTCTACAGACATTTTTACTTGCTTTAAGTGATTTTTGAAGCCAGATTTTTAACTATATCGGCAGCTAACTATTTCAAATAGGCAAAATTATCTTACAATCTCAAAATCACTTTACAACAATCTCCAAATGAGAACTGTATGGTATATACACGATAGATACGAGATACATTTTCTTGCCAAGATATAATTATTTGCAATGCTCTTATTCTTCTGTTATGCAGGTTGGTGAACTGATCAGAAAGATTCAGGAAGCATTTGTGGAAACACTGGAAGAGCTGAACTGGATGGATGATCAGTCTAAAGAGAAGGCCAGAGAGAAGGTAAGGCCACAATATTCAGCAGCTGCTCTCATTAAAAAATACAATGCCCTTTTAATGTGGTTGGTGTAGCTCAGCAGAAAACACCACTACATGTTGGGGAGCCACCTCCACACGTGGGAGACTGGGGTTCGAATCCCGGTCTGGGTAACTACGCTGTGCTACACCAATAAGAGTCCTTGGGCAAGACTCCTAACACTATACTGGCCCACCTGTAATATGATTAACCTTGTGAGTCGCTCTGGATAAGAGTGTCAGCTCTTCCAATGGTGCCATGGAAGACCATCTGTAGAGCACAGTGTTCACTGATGTGGGCAGGAAATTTGGCTGATGCTCTTTAACACCCCGTGATGAAATGAGCTCATGGATAATTTGATTGACTGGTTTACAGTAAGACACATAATGACCGGACAGAAGCAACATCCCAAAATAGATACAAATAAGCTCAACCATACTTTTAATCCCTCATTCTATTTAGTTAAATGACTTGGAGCTTGCTAATAGCCAGCGTTACCTATACTAGGAACCTGATTTTGATCTGGACACCCACACAGAGTAGATTAAAGTTGTTCCTCATTATGAAACTCTCAGTTTAAGATGTCAGGACTGCTTCTTACAGGCTGCTGTTGCGGTGTGATGCTAATAAAGGTGAACCTGCTCCTCTTCTGTTTTCAGTATGACGGTTCTATGTACTAAACTCTCCTTATTCAACCATGTCAGTATACACTCATCGTCAAATATAGTTTCAGCCAGACGGAAGCTCCTCCCTTCTGTTTCATTCAGTATGACTCAAACCTACCCACCAAGTTTAATCACTGTCCGATGATTGTTTCTGGGAGCAGCTTTTTCTGAGGATGTGGGTAAACACAGCTTTCCATTCAACTTTTGAAGACTCCTTATTCAACCATGTCAGTATACACTCATCGTCAAATATAGTTTCAGCCAGACGGAAGCGTCCTTCCCTACTTACATCACACATTGTTTTTGTCTATTTGTCTTTGCACTGCACAATATATATACAGGGGTTGGACAATGAAACTGAAACACCTGTCATTTTATTGTGGGAGGTCTCATGGCTAAATTGGACCAGCCAGGTAGCCAATCTTCATTAATTGCACATTGCACCGGTAAGAGCAGAGTGTGAAGGTTCAGTTAGCAGGTAAGAGCACAGTTCTGCTCAAAATACTGCAATGCACACAACATTATGGGTGACATACCAGAGTTCAAAAGAGGACTAACTGTTGGTGCTCGTCTTGCTGGCGCATCTGTGACCAAGACAGCAAGTCTTTGTGATGTATCAAGAGCCACGGTATCCAGGGTAATGTCAGCATACCACCAAGAAGGACGAACCACATCCAACAGGATTAACTGTGGACGCAAGAGGAAGCTGTCTGAAAGGGATGTTCGGGTGCTAACTCGGGTTGTACCCAAAAAACATAAAACCTCGGCTGCCCAAATGACGCTGTATTGGCCGCAAAAGGAGGCCCTACACCATACTAATAAATGATTGTGGTCTAAAACCAGGTGTTTCAGTTTCACTGTCCAACCCCTGTATATACAGTTTATATATACATACATACATATATGTGTACGTATATAGTTCTACATTTCCTGCTGCTGTTTGCTTTGTTTTGGTTTCTAGTTGGAGAGTCATAGTAAATGTATTGGACAAATGGTTTGCCTGCTGAAGTCAAGTGCAAAACATTTCAACTGTCTATATTTGTCATTTCCATCACCTACACAGCGAAACACTGCAGTTCATTAATACGCACCCCCCCACACACACCATTTCACTGCTCTACCTAACCCTCTTATTCATTAGAAATTCAACTTTGACTTCAATACCGATTCTAAACAATTACATGAGTGCAGAGAAGACACCTGAAGTGAACAGGTCGATATTCAGTTACTCAGTCACAGACATGTTCGCCTCCTGCCAGATTCAAAAGGAGCTTCATTACAGTGTGATTACTTAATCCATGTAGGACTTGGAATCAGGTCTACACAGTGCCACTAAGCTAAGTAGATGGTGTGCGATACGGGAGCTAACAATATCTGCGTAACATGCTGGACTTTCGGATGTTTCAGGCCATGGCTATTTCTGAGCAGATCGGCTACCCGGACTATATCCTGGACGAAGACAATCAGAAGTTGGATCATGAGTACACCCATGTGAGCCCCTACAGTCTTCTTCTGATGATTTTGTCTGTTTCTGTAGTTTAAATGAGCCTGAGCCCTTTCAGAATAGCCGTTGCTAGGGTCAAGTAAAGGCTACATAAGGTGGATACAGTGGTCCTTCATTTTGGACCTTGTCCTTACATACACGGTAAAGAAAAACCCAGTCCCCACGAGCACAGCCAGCCGCTGTCAGGAGCAGGCCCAACCAGCAGGTAGTGATATAACTCCAGCCATATAGCCATATTGACCAATCAGAAGCCTCGCTGTGTCCCAAATCACACATTTATATACTTTACTTACTGCACTAATTAAGGCCCGTGAACTACCTCACACAGTACTTAGTGCTGTAGCCTGGGGTGTGGGAGACCCTGTGTGGTGGAAGTGCTGGATATAACAGTGACCACTGAAGCGCATACTGACGCCTCTGTTCTTTAATCAAGAGAACTGTATATACATGTGTAAACAAAACTAGCAGTATTGAAAATTAAGATCCCTTGTTGATCCCACAGTGGGGAAATTTAGTCTCCGCATTTAACCCATCCGTGAAGTGAAACACCACAAACACACTCACTAGTGAACACACTAGGGGGCAGTGAGCACACTTACCCGGAGTGGTGGGCAGCCCTATCCACGGCGCCCGGGGAGCAGTTGGGGGTTAGGTGCCTTGCTCAAGGGCACCTCAGTCGTAGGCTCAGGGAATCGAACCGGCGACCCTCCGGTCACAAGGCTGGTTCCCTAAGCTTGTATTATGGCAAGTCCACCACTGCACAAAATCTCAGGGCAAACTTTTGATGTCAAACAAAAAAGAAAACACTGCACATTCGACATTACCAGCCAATAGCTCAAATGTAAGCCAATGCTTTTTTTTCTTCTGAATCTTCAGCTTGAAAGGAGCTGTGCGTCAAAATGTAGTGTGAGAAAGACCTTTTGAATATTAAAACTAACTTAAATATTCAAATATCTTTTTTCATCCACAGCTGAATTTCAGTGAGGAGAACTACTTTGAAAACATCCTTGAGAACCTTCAAGCTTCTGCCCGGAAAGGACACAAGAAGCTACGGGAACCTGTGGACCCCGACTTGTACGTTACAGTCAAATCCAAACCAAACGAAAAGCAATCAATTACAGCACAGCCACAGTTCAAACTGCACAGTGTCTCAACCCCGTCCTGCTATCAATGTTTTGCCAGGTGGATCATTGGTGCAGCTGTGGTCAATGCATTTTACTCTCACAATAGAAACCAGATAGGTAAGTTTGTCTGTCTGAGAGAATATTGAAGAGGGGTTATTATGCTGTGGCGTTTTTGCTCTTTTTCATTTAGCGTATTATATCGTTGTTTCCACATGTAAGCAGTCTGCAATGTTGTAAGGCCTCAAAGTACACCCAGTGGGAGGAGAAACCACTTTTCTCAGCTACCTGAAACACCTTTTTGGAATCCACGCCCTTTGCTTTGTTACAAGGTGACATCATCTCGTAACACGATCATTATTGCCTGCCTACCAGCAGGCAGTTTGGTCCTCCCTTGCACTAAGCACTGTAACTACCAGAGACTGTGCAGGGGGGGACAGCTCTGCCTACTCATAGCAGAGTAGGCGAGCTGACCAACCAGAGCAAACTGGGCACATCGGGAGGCGGGACTTAAGCATACAGGAGCTCTAACAGAGCAATACAGGCAGAGTGTGCAGAGGGAGCCAGAGAGCATGTAAATCTGTTTTCCGTCGATCCCAAAAATAAAATTCCAGGCATTAAGCATGAACATAATGGATCCCCTTCAAAGTGCTGTCTGGGGACATGGAGAAACTCTGCGTATCTACTGAGACACTGTTTATTTTTGTAGCAATAGCTATCATAAAAGAAAACTTAAGTGGATGTAATATGAGGACTTGCCAAACTCCGCTTTTGATGACTTTCTAATCTCCTGGAAAGGACTCATGGGGCCATGGTGAGAGAGGGAATACTATAGGCGCTATGTCCAAACGCAGAAGCAGGGAGACTTTGTTTCTGGCCACTTTGCTACATAAGCATAGGTCTAAATGCCTTTTCAGCTCATTAGAAATAATGTCCTGTAAGGCTGTTTTTCTTCTTCTCCTAGATAATATAAAGCTAGTTTCAGGCCCGAGTGCACACAAAGCTGGTGCTAAAAGAGATGCGCTGAAGGCACAGAGAGCGTGCTATTCAAGCTGGGTTAATACAGAGATTGCAAAAGCCGGGTGATTATGCAGATTTTCAGCTGGAGTAATTTCCACATAATTACTCTTAGATTGCACATTTTAATGTTCCTGGACATTCTGGGAAACACTTCAAGCTGAATTGCTATTCTGGAGACAGAGAGGCAGCTGTAAGCAGGGTTTTTGATGCAATGGGGTGAGATGGAGAGAGTACTGTATCTTTACCAGCCTCTCTGAATTCACTGATAACACTAGCGGTTCACCTAATACAGCTAATGGCCTGTCGCTAAATTACAGATACAAATGTTCATCCGATTTTTCATTCATTTAATAAGTGCTTATGCTCCTCTCGCACTCTCAGTGTTTCCGGCTGGAATTCTGCAGCCTCCTTTCTTCAGCGAGAAGCAGCTCCAGGCTCTAAACTTCGGAGGCATCGGGATGGTAATAGGACATGAAATCACCCATGGCTTTGATGACCATGGTGAGCCAGTCACCTTCCTCTGATTAATAACATCAATTTCAGCACGCTTTGGCCGAACAAATAATTCTGATTAGATGACTGTCTAATTTGCATGTGATGTATTGCAGCATATGCCCAGTGCAGGATTTGCAGGATGCATATCCAAGATTGACTGTGTCTGCCTCTAGAGCTGACAGGAAATGTGAACCAGGCCGATTGAAACCATGCTGCGTTCGGGAACTAACCTTGCACTCAAAAACCCAACCTTTATTCTGTATAGGGCGCAACTTTGACAAAGATGGGAACATGAACAATTGGTGGAGCAACTATTCCACCGAGCATTTCGAGGACCAGTCTAAGTGCATGGTGCAGCAGTATGGCAAATTCAGCTGGAAGCTTGCAGGAGGTCAAAATGTAATTATCAGTATTCCAGTAACTGGTAAGATGCAGTGCTGCTTTGAGGTTGTGCATCCTTTAGAACAGCGTTGCTTATCCCTGGTCCTGGAGGCCCACATTTTGGGGGTTTCCTTGCCCACTTGCTGACTCAAGAACGTGTTAATTGGCTGATTATTTAGATCAGGGAACACATTCAAATGTGCGGAGCAGTGGCCTCCAGGACCAGGGCTGGAAAACGATGCATACATATGATAGCATACATAATCTGGTTTTCACACGTCCCAAAACGTAGATACAGAAAATTCAATTAACCAAACACGACAAAAATATTGGACTTGGTTATTTTTTTATTGAGGGCATAGTGTCCAATATTGCATATCTGTGAGTGGTAAAGGTACGTGAGCCTTTGCGTTCAGTATCTGCTGTGACCTCCTTGTGCAACAATAACGGCAGCTTGTCGGAATTTTAGCCCGCTCCTCGATACAGACCAGCTTTAACTCTGGGATGGGTTGGGGGGTCATTGTCATTTCTACTGGATTAAGGTCAGCTCTTGACTTACCCAGGTCCTCAGTTTCATGGCATACTTTGTGGTGGGTCATGACATGATTCACATGGTCACTGGTACAACTCAGAATTCACTGCTCTATCAATGACGGCATGCCATCCTGGTGCTGATGCAGCAAACCATGATACTAACACCACCGTGTTTCACAGATGAGGTTCATATGGTGGTGTGGAATGTCTCCTCCAGATGTACCACTTCTCTTTTACACCACGAGTTCTGTTTCAGTTTCATCCGTCCCCAGAACATTTTTCAACAGCTCTCTGGCTTCTTGGCTCTTTAGCAAACTGCAGATGAGCAGCAGTGTTCTGTTTGAAGTGCACTGGCGTTCTCTGTGCACACCACTGGTGTGTTAAGTTTTGATGGTGGACTCATAAACATTAACATTAGCCACTGTGAGAGAGGGTTTATACACTGAGCTGTTACCCTGGGCTCCTTTATCGTCATGCGGATTATTACGTGTCTTGATTTGGAGTGACCTTTGTTGGTTGACCTTTCCTGGGACGGTTACATGGACTTGAATCTCCTTTATTAGTACTCAGCCTGTCTGACTGTGGATCGGTGGAGTCCAAACTCTTTGGAGATGGCTTAAGAACCTTGTCCAGCCTGATGATCATCCAGTACTCTTCTTCTGAGGTCCTCAGGAATCTCCTTCGTTTGTCCCATGATGCACTTTGACGAAAATGTGTTATGAAGATCAAAGTGGGATAGATCCATGTTCTTTAACTACAACAGGGCTGCCAATCATACCTGATTATCATCCCATTGATTGAAAACAGCTGATTCTACTTCCACCTAGAAGTTCAGTCGCTAAGGCGAGAGGTCTACACACTTTTGCCCCACACAGATACGTAATATTGAATTATCTTTTTGAAAAATATTTTGTCTTATTGGTTTAACTGTGTCTACTATCTACTATAAGTCATTGTGATGATGTCTCATCAGTCATATTTATGCAGAAACATAGGATATAACTCTAAAGGCTTCACTAACTTCCCAGCACCACTGTAGTTTTTGGGTTTGATCTAAAATGCATTAGGAAATCTGTATTTGTGGGAAAGTCTAGGAAGCCAAATCAACTGAGGAAGCCTTCTGTGTGTCTTTTCACCTCCTCCGGTCCAGGTCAGTGGCATTACCACTTTGGGGGAGAACATTGCTGACAATGGCGGAGTTAGGCAAGCATACAAGGTGGCCTTTTCAGCAGCTCCTTTACAAATAAAGCAGGACTGCGTTCCTGAACAACTGACCTACAGCTGCTTTTTCTTTCTGTGCCTTTGTATGCGGGGCATTAGGCATACATGAAGTGGGTGGAAAGAGAAGGCGAGGAGCCTCGTCTTCCTGGTTTGGACCTGGATCATAAACAGCTCTTCTTCCTCAACTTTGCCCAGGTGAGTGACAGGAAGTAATTGCCATGTTGATTCCCCTTGACAGGCATGCAAGGTGAATTTCCAGCCAATCTGGTCAGGAGCGTATCAAATTAACTTGGCTTGCATGGAGAGCGGAGGTCCCACCTTCTTTCCGAACGTAAATTGCTACATGCACCTTAATATCTTGGAGGCAGTTTAGACATGAAACTGCTGATTGAATCGCAGAACCTGCCCAAATGGCCAGGGTGCTGCTCTAGCTTTCGAATGACAGAACTGGTAATAAAGTCCAGCTCCTGGGAGATGTGTTCTGAAATTGCCCAGGTGGCAAGATGGCTGTAATGGCTGTAAGGCCTGTAATGTCTGGGAATGTTAGGTCAAACCCAAAACAATGAAAAGCTGTAAAATCACAGAACTCAAGGGAGCTTGGCTAAACACTGGTTATCACACAAACACCCAGGAGGTGCATTTAAATGGTATAGCGTAGTGGGTAACACCGCTACCTCCCACGTTACAGACTGGGGTTCGATACATTACCTTTCGAGCACCCTACACTATATCAATAAGAGTCCTTGGGCAAGACTCCTAACTCTACCTTCGCCTACATGTGTTTATAAAAGATGAAACTGTAAGTTGATTTGGAAAACAATCAAACCAATGACTTGGATTGATGTCTCCAGGTGTGGTGTGGTGCCTGTCGTCCTGAGTATGCCATCCAGTCCATTAAAACAGATCCTCACAGCCCTCTGGAGTACAGGTAAATTTCTCCCCCGGGAACGTAAAGCTTCTTACTAGGATATGATAAACATAAAGTTTGGTATTTCATAGGAAGAGGAAGCCATGGACTTTTCAGTGTGCACTTTTGTGTAAAAGTAGGAAACACCTATCATAATAAGAATTGTAAAAATCATTTTTCGTCTTTTTAATTTGTTTGATGTGTCTCAATATTTACTGTAGGGTACCATTCATGAGGCTACCTGACACCTACATAGGCTTGTCATGACGTAACCCTACATGATGTCTATAAGTGCTTATTCTAAAAGGCGTCATGAACTTGTAACGCACTCAGTAGTTGGGTGAGGGCTCCCGGGGAGGGAGATGCAACAGGGAGTTAGCTGCTTTCCCCGAGCTCCATAAAGAAATCCAGGCAAGACACAGTCGTTCTGAGTACTGCACCATTTATTGGGCAGGGGAGCACCCACACCTCATGGTTACAATCCTAGATAACACTGCAGCAGAACATACGGGTTACAAAAATCCCCGTAACCATTCCGCATGCCGTACTTATGTAACCGTTAGCTTTGTACTCCCTCCCTCGCTCACGACATACAGCGCGCATGCACTCAATGCCGGCACTTAAAGTGACCGTTACACACTGTAAACATACATTTAGCAGTTTCAAACGTCAGCCTTTTTTAAAGTTAGCCTTTATACCAGATCATACATTTACATTACATTTAGGGCATTCAGCAGACGCTCTTATCCAGAGCGACTTACAACCGTGCCTAGTGTTCCGTGGGATAATGTTTCCCAGCTAGTACAGGAACGTTAGAGTCTAAAACTCGCCATAAGCTCAGGCGCTGCCTGAACAGAGGCCAGTGCTGATACCCAGAGTGAACAACACACAGACATAAAGCATAAGTGCACTACCTGGCAACCCAACCATACCTAGAGAAAAGATGGGTTATGGTCAGTATAAGTGCAAAAGCTGTCAGCTGTTCGGACAGCCTGTGGGAGTTCATTCCACCATCCGGGAGCCAGGACAGAGAAGAGTCTGAAGGCTTGTCTTCCATGTGTCTTCAGGGATGGCGGGTCGAGTCGAGCTGTACTTGAAGCTCGAAGGGCTCGAGGTACAGATCCACTCTTCACCACTGCCATAAGTTAGGGAGGGGCTGGTCCAGTCTAGGCTTTGTAGGCCAGCATCACAGTTATAAACAGGAAGCCAGTGAGGGGAGTCGAGCTGCTACGTTCTGGACCAGTTGCAAGGGCCTGATGGCCCGTAGAGGAAGACCGGCCAGGATCGAGTTGCAGTAGTCTAGCCTTGGAATGACCAGAGACTGGACAAGCAGCTGGGTGATGCCTATTGGAAGAAACACTTACTAACATTTATGCAGGGTTATGTCAGTTATGACAGGCGTTTGCAGGTTATGCTTGTTATAGCCTTATGACCAGTACCCTACAGTAAAGTGTTCTACACTCCAGACGGAGACTGAATGATAAATAATAATCGAATCTTCAAACCATGAATCCCCTCTTGCTTTCCTATCACACCAGGGTGCTGGGGTCCCTGCAGAACTTTCAAGCCTTTTCCGAGGCCTTCCAGTGTCAGAGAGGAACTCCCATGAACCCGGAAGAGAAATGCAGAGTGTGGTAGTCTCTTGCTAACGTAGGGCATCGTTTCTTCGCCAAGGCAGCAGATGGAAAATTTCCTGACCTTTGTGTTGTATATGACTGGTGATGAGCTGTCTCGATGTTTTGTCACTTGAAAGAGACCAGAGGTTTATTGTCATGGGTTCCTAGGTGTGTAAGCATAGGCGCACAGAGACATGAATATGCAGAGGGGCTTTTAACGGGCCCTTTATCGCATAGGGGTGCAGCGTGCTCAGTGAAGACGGGGGAGTGAATGAGATACACATGCCCAAGTGTTATCACTTCTAACGATCCCTGTTGTTGGAAAACGTTCGTTGGCGACTTACCGCTGTATATTAATTCCAGCCTCCGAAGCTGATACGATGTACATAGTATTACTGAAGACACCGGGGGCATTTCATAATATCCAGAGAAATGTATTTATTTTTTTTGAAAGATTATGTAAGTAAACAGATAATTGCTTATGGCTGGCTTTAAACGTGGCGAGCCCTTCAAAACCCGTCATGCATTTTAACTGCCTTCAGAGGCCAAAAGCACGAGGCTTTGAAGCCCACACATTTTTTTGGTTAGAATTGAAACCCGGCGAATGTATTGTGTCTCACTTGGCATAGGGCAAAAAACCCCTGTAGTGACAGAACAAATACGAGACGTTAGCACGTTTGTTTTCCTAGGTTATGTCAAGATGAGGAAAAAATGATTCTTTATTTAATGCTTTAAATAAACGAATATATGATTATTTATTATGTATTATAGATGCAGGTTTGCTATCAAAAAATCAGGGCTTTGCAAAATGTGACGTGTAAATGTAAGCTGTTGACCTCCGTCAGCTGGAACAATTACCTGAAGACTTTAAGACTGTTAAATTCATGGCGCTTTAATCTACTTGTTTTATATATGTGTGGGAAATAACTGACTACACTCTGCGGGTTAGTAAACCTAATAGCTTAATTACGTTAGCTTAGTTTGTTCAGCTCATGGGTAAGAGCAGGAAACGTCCACTATAGAGACCCTGACCACATTCCAATGTACCACTTATCCAATGTAAAGCCAGACATGAATAGACGATACATTAACTGACCATGTGATATTTAACTACATGCAATCATGTGATCACACTGAGCACCAAATTTCAAAGATTCGAGATTTGTTCGTGTAGGAGTGTAACATTGGCATTCACTCTTAACACAAGCTGAGGCTAGCTGTTGTACAACAGGCTCCTTGTCAGAGTCAAAGCTTCTTGTGAACGACATTAGGAACTTTTAGTCCACCTCTGCTAATAGAGCTGCCAGTAGAGAGTTCCTATTGGATGTTTGTCCAGTAATTACTTGAAGCTACTACTAAAACTCCCATAACATGTTTAGATACTTGTGGTTTTGGTGAGTGCCCTCATGAGCTTAATAACATGCTGTGAAATTAATGACACCATGCTATATGCACTGCACACCCATTAGGACAGTGTTTCTCAACCCTGGTCCTGGAGGCACCCGGCCCTGCACATTTTAGTGCTTTCCCTGCTCCCAACACACCTGATTCAACTGACCAGCTCATGAACAAGCCCTTTCAGAGTCGCAGGGGTCGTGTGTTAAAGCGGGGAATCCACTCACATGTGCCTCCAGGACCAGGGGTGAGAAACACTGCACTAGTAAACTGCTAGTACTTTTATATACCACTTCTAAGCCATTAAAGGAGCAGTGTGTAAAGTTTAGAGGGGGATCTATTAGCAAAAATACTATATAATACACAAACGTTTTCATTAATGTATTATTACCAGTGTCTACAAATCGCGGTGTATTTTTGGTTGGCTTAGAATGAGTCGCTCATATCTACACAGGAGCAGGTCGTCTTCCAACAGAGGCCGCCAAGTAGAGCCCCAATAATTTAACCATAGCCCAGAATGGACAAACTTCACACTGGTGGTACAAAGTGACTTTTCTGTTTTAGTGCTGAAGCCACAACTTGAATTTGGTGATGCTATTGCCCCAGTTGGAAGGCATAGAAAGAAGATGAATCCTTGTCAAAATGTCCTACCATGACTCAAAGTGAAATGATCAAGATCCCCATGTACAATATTTTCCAAGTAGGATTGTTACTCATTATCCTGTATTTCCCGGGTTCCATCTTAAATGATGTAGAAGTAATGCCTCAGCTGCCAGAATGTCTCTGCAGCACTATTTAGGGTGGAACAGGACAATTTGGACAAAAAGCTGGTGAATGTCCTTATGGGAAAGTGTTACTAGCATCAAAAGGATAATTAGGATATTCTCAGGGAGGGAGGAAAAGATATTAAAGTCGGCTATTATATTATATATATATTATATATTATATAGATATTAGAGTCGGTACTCCAGTATACTAATGATATTAGCATGGTAAGTAGGACCACTCAATGAGTAAATAATTAGCTAGAACACTGGTGCTGGATAACTATTTTGTGTTGTGCAAAGTTAAAAAAAAAATAAAAAATTTGACAAATAGCGGATCATACTTATTATTTAGCACCAGTAACACAGTAAAAGTAAAAACCACCAACCACTAGGGAAGGAAAAGGTGGGTGTGGGGGTTTGGTAGGTTGTGAAACATGACCCAGAGATTACACACTGCTCCTTTAATTCTGTAGCATGTGATATTTGGCTACAGAAACGTGAACTTTTCATCAAGCTGGCTGAGGAAGTGAAAACAAACCTTACAACAAGTGACTGCTAAGAAAGTCTAGGATCTAACCACAGCACAGCACAGCCTCTACTTCACACTCACTCACTACTACACCGACCATGAAACTGTTTACGTGACATTTAATTAGGGGTCATTCATCACTGAAGCAGGAGCCCAGTGCTATCTTGGAGAACGTGGGCACTGAGTTTTAGTTCACTGCATCTTAACATGAGGTGTGAGGGGAGGGGAGGGGAGAGGATGCAGCCAGAGTGGCAGCTCCTGATCTCCTTAATTGATCAGGTGTGGAGGCGGGGGGGGGTCATGAGCCAGAGCGTAGCAGCCGAAGCGACAGTCCACTCCCATCTCTGAGACGGACACTCTCTAGAGATAGGCTTCTCATTAGGGAAGCGGTGAGGGCCGGCAGCTCCTCTGCTGTTATTGTCCACCTTGATTAACCGGTAATGACAGCAGAACTAAACCGGATGGACATAGGGAGGAGGAAGAACACTCAGCTAGACTGGAACGGTGGAAAGATCAAACAAGCTTTTGAGTGGCAGCGTAGGAATAGAGATGCTCACGGCAGTCAATAAGCAGAAAGGGAAAAACACTAATCCGGTTGCCTTGGATATTGATCATGACTGTTATCTCTCATCACAGAGACTCTGATTAACGGAATATTCATATCTGCCTTTGAAGCTTTTTTCCCTAGCAGATCTGTATAGGGCCATATTGGCGTGTACTGTTGGTAGGAGATTCCTTGTACAGGGAGTGTGAGCTGAGTTTAGGGGCCACGACTGATTTACTTTTGGAAATATCATAGTCACAGTTCTACACAGCCGACTTTTTATATAGTGCACTGTGTTGCAGTTGGAGTTGAGTTGGCTGGAACAAGTGCTTTAGCTTGACCAGGAGAACTTGCGGGTTTTGAAGTTGCTAGAACCGGAAAGTGAAGCCTTTGGAATTAGCTGGATTGATTACTAATAAAACGTGTCCTGGTTTTTATCCAAGTCAGAATTATAGACAAACATAAATCAATAAAACAGCTTGTAATGAATGGAAGTATGGTGTTGGGTGGGTGCTCTCGTAGAGAGGTGGATACTTAGCTTCCATGAAGAGACACGCAGGGAACACGTCGTGAAGGGGTTTAGGAGCCAGTTTAATGAACAGTGAGAGCACCGAGACTTCACTCGTCACAAGTTCCCAGATAACACTAGTTGGAGAGCCCAGGCTACAACCTAGTACAGTTCACCACACACACATTCTCTCCCGCGCTTCCCTCCACACTCTCCATTATTCGCTCCGGCTCTCCACCATGTAAAGTGACCGTTACAAGTTTCCATGTCCTTTTTTGAGCACACAGAGAGAACAGTCACTTGGGTACTTTGAGTCATTGTCCTGCATCACCCAATACCTCTTCGGCTTGATGCCATGGACTGCTACCCTTTTCACGCTAAGATGTTTGGATGTACCATTGAATCGATTCTGAGTGCAGGCTAGATTCATCTCTGTGTTAATGGCTTTTTCCAAGAGCTAATTGGCAAAAGGTGTTTCAGTTAAGGAGATGAGCTGGGCACTCTAACCCTAACGCTTCCACCACCATGCTTCACAGTGGCTATAAGGTCACAGTGTTTGTGTTCCATGTACACCATTCTTGTTCAGCTTGTTTCTGATGGAGGACTGATTACCTGTTGTGCACTTGAAGAGATTTTAACAGGACCACCACTCCGGCTAGGGTGGGGTAGCTACAGTCATGAATTTTCTCCATATGTAGATTTATCTAACTGTGGACTGATGTACACCCAGCTCTTTATCTAAGCCTTTGTAGCCTTGTCCAGCTTCAAGTGTCCCCATTACACGTCTTTTGAGATCTTCTGTTTGCATTAAGGAATGGTTCACGCTAACCTTTACTGAGGAGAACAGGTTTGTCAGTATTGTCAGTAAGCAGGCTGTGTGTAGGGCCTTTATCTAAAGGGTAAAGCACCTGTGAAACCCACACCTCCCATCTCACCTCCTTAACTCAAACACAAGTCATTAGCACTGAGGTTTTTCTAGCCTGCACTGTGGATGTTATTCAGTGTGTGGAAAGTTCAGCTGATGGTGTTCTTAGATTAGTTAGATGGTGTTTGTTTGTAATTGTGACTTCCACCTCACACTGGATTAGTAATCATTTGATATCCAGGTCATTCCAAAAGTCTACTTGCTGTTTCTGTCAGCTGTGCATTATTGGTTGAGGTTAAGAAACGGTGATTAATAAAGATGTTGCTCTGCTTACAGTAACATATCTGGAATAGGGTGTTGTAGAAGAATGTATTTGCACTTTTCACTGGAAATTCCGACAGAGGCTTGGTCAGGGAAACAGATGGCGTTCTATAATGTGTATATATTCCTCATGTAGTACAGCCTTACTAACGTATTAATTGCCAAGTACATTGACGTTGATGATGTAAAAAGCAGTTCTAAGCAAATCGTTGCAAGTACACAAACTTTCTATGAGTGCACATTTCAGATTCTTACGAAGCTACCACAATTTTCAAAGCACGAGGCTTCAGAAAGCAGGTTAGCAGCAGCCGTTTTGTACCTTGTGAGCCTTTGAGAGTAATCCTTTACTGTTCCATATATAAATCTATAATATTTAAATATGCTTCTATGGGTAAATGTACATGTTTTACTTGTTGGATGCTTATTCCAAGAGTGTGTACTGTTCTATAAGACTTCTGTGCATTTCCATGATCTCCGGTGTATTCTAAGACGGAGCTTCTTCAGTATCGAAAATTTGTATGTAACGATCAGTTTCGCCAAGTAAAGTACTACATGCATGTTCAGTCATGTGCACCTACAAAGTGCATTAAAAGCCATTTTAAAATGCCAAGAATTTACAAGACAGTAATTTAAGACTTAGTTCATTGTAGTCAGATCGATTCCAGTTTACAGATGCTGCTATATTAATACTTTTGTATATTTCATCATCCTGTCAACACTGTGCAGAGATCGCTGTGGGGAAAAGTCTTTCAGCTTGTACATGTGGATGTGATAGCTATTTGGAAAGTGTATGGATTCCTATGGGAGGCCGCGTACTTCACTTTCCAACTGAATGTGTGTATTTATAATGTTCTGCTGTTCTGCCACTGAAGATTCAAAGCGAAAGTATAATAACCTTATTGTTATTTTAATATCTGCATATGCCTCAGAATAAATATTTAAAGGATACCAGACTTTTGTTATGCGATTTTATTCGGCAATGCGACGTTTTCATGATGTGCAACCTTTCTGATCAATGGTTTGTTTAGTCTGAACAGACGTTTTTACTGATCTAACTGCCTTATCTTGTGTTCTAATCTGAAAGTCGACCCAAATTTTACCAGCGATAGGTAAAAACTGACCACAAAAACACAGTTTAAATGGTTTAATATATTATTTTACAGATGAAATTCACATTAAATCTTCAGTGCAAATCAAATACATTCTGGTATAAAACATGATTATATAAAGCTCGTTTGAAAACCAGAAAAAACTGATTGTTAATTTGCCTGTTAGAAAAAAAAATTACAAGCTTAAAAAAATAATGAGAATTCATTAGAAGGGGCTGCACAATCTCAGACTGTAAAAGTAAACAGGTATGTGATAAAAGTCGAGTCGGCACTGACTAATCACTGATGTCATCATATATAAAACCTCAGGAGAAGGAAACGTTTTGCAACAAGCGACTTTAAAAATCTGACTCTAAAATAAAGGCCAAACTCCACCAGTCAGTAAAGCGGAATGTGAGCATGGATTCGAGTTTGTTTTAGCCCACTAAAACAATGGACCCCGGGATCTCACAAATGCTTGTCTAGCTCGAATGCACCCTTGGTGTCCTAGCTGATATGCTCAATCATGGTAAAGACCCAGAGACCCAAGTTTTGAGAGCTGCAGTCAGGTGACAAAGTAACCGACTTCAAACTTCACAGGATTGTAGGCTGTAATGCTCCCTCTTCTACAACACGACGATCTGAGATAACAACGCTCAACATCTGATCTTGGAAGCACTGCTCCAGACACCCGTTTTTTTTTCCAGACAGCCCTGGATCGCCTTCAAGAAACCTGGGATTCAGACCCTGAATTGGCCAGGCTCCTTACCTGTTGTTGTCTATGTTGTTGGTGTCATAACCACGTGATCAGTGACTAGCTGACATCAAGTGTCATCGCTCAGCAGTATTGTCAACAATTCAACTAATCTGTGCAACCCCTAGTAGAAAGTGGAGAAATATCAGAGGCATCAGAATACATCTCATACCACACGCATGTCCCAGATCATGTAAAACAAGGGAAACTAAATAAATGGGCCCAAATTAATATAAATTAGGAAATATCACATTTAGTGTTAATTAAGGCAGAACAAAAGTCTTATTCAGCATATAGTCCAACGAAGACATGGTGCAGATGCTGTAGCTTTCAGAGGGTCCCAGGTCTGAGCAACAGCAGATCTTTATCTTGTACAGACATCATCGTTGCACTACGAAAGAGAAAGAAAAGAAATTAAGAAAGACAGAGCTCCTTAAATGGCTGGATGAAGGATCTAAAGTAATGTAATGTTGAACTGTGAATCATTTGATTTCACCATATCCCTACCTGCTGTAATCGGCCCTGTTGCACAGGAGCTACAGAGGATACTGCAATCAGCTGATTCATTTAAAGCGTACAGGAACTTTGAGGCAGCTCTGCCACCGCAAACACCTTATGTTGCAAGCCAATTTTTTAATCTCGATCCACCCAAAAATTCCTCCATGTGGCAGGAAGCTACTCATGGCTGATATGGGTGGTGAGTAACTCCAGAGTGAATTATTATTGCTCACATTCGTCGCCTGTGCACATCTTCACTAAACCTACCGCACATTTTGCTTCCCAAGTCATGTCCAAATCCAGCAGACAGGAAATGGCTGTAAGGGTACTGGTGAAACATGTCAGAAGCCCAGTAAAACAAAGGAGCGGGGCGGTGCTCTTTTATAAGTAAAAAACCTAAATTCCTCGGCCAAAGCCATGGGTCACTGTTTTTTCCACCCAGGCCTCCTATGCAAATAAACTTCTACAGAGCCAGTACAATCGAGAGCTTCTTACTGTTTAATCTTGGCTGGCTAAAACTGTTTGCTTAAAAAGAAAAGGTGAGGTGTGTGTATAGAATGTATTGTGTCTGAAGCACCTAAAATAGAAACCTCCTGTGTCTTCCTATACATACCGTCGGGGGCTACATGTGCTTGACAGACAGGTTTTTATCCATGAGCGTTGAGCTTTGAAAGGCATTCATATCTGCCCAAATATACACAATTAGATGTTTTACGTACTTGCACAGCGCATGTATTTATTTTTTTTGAGATAGAGGAATAGGGACTTCTCTCCTTTTATTGATATTTATTTTTAAAAACTGGTCGGGAATGAAAACTGCAACGTAGACATGTAGGCTACACTGACCATTTTTGCCACCAAATAAAACTATAATCGTGAAATATATTACTGGACTTATGTAATTCTCATGAATGAATGGCTGCCAGGTGGTGGAGAGTGGAATTATATGCTCACATTGTCAGCACTTGCGAGTGGTAACCCAGAATGTGACCCATTAAAGACAGCGGGCGGTGCTGCGAGAGGCCCATTCTGTATTGAGAACATAACAAACAACTCAGATTAGAACCTAATGTGAGATTTCACACTGCGGGTGCATTTGGGCCATGCTTAAGCTGCCTGCCGATGAGGATGAAAACCACTGCACAGCAATGTATAAGTGACAGACAATGACTGAATGCCAGTCTGTGTGAACACAGGTGACTGGCACCTGAGATTTCACACGGCGGCAAAGCCTGCTGGAAACATGGTGAAATGCAATCAGGCTAAACTTGATATTCCAATGAGTAGATCCACGCACGCCTATGTCTTTGCACAAGCTTCTCGTTGAACAACATGTGCTTGCTGTTGGCCTAGATCATAGTGCTCATGGTTCTAGACCAGTCTGCACACTGTTCTCTACAGTGGTTCTCAACCAGGAGCTCACAACATAAGGTTGAATGATTTATGAACACCAGCGATATCACATTATCATAATAAGCTTGACCAGCGTCTCTATATGCATGAAACTGCATAAGTTGCAGCAAAAGAATTCTCTACCTGGTGCAGCTAACTTTGCCATCTTAATAGGCTGTGTACATCACTGTTAGCGAACTACCCTGCAAAGCCTCGTATACAATGGTAAGTTGTCCTATCGAACAGCCTACCGTGTCAGAGTTTATGGCAGGAACAATAACGTCATAGCTAAGCCTGGGCAAAAATGTAAATTGAAACAAATGATTATGGTCTGCAGAATTGTTTTTGAGTGCCATAGAAGTTCACCATGTTGTAAGGCTGTAAAACTCTGGCCCTGGAGGGCCAATCACCTGCCCAGTTTGGTGATTTTCTTTTTGAAACTAATCTGAAAATTGCTAGGTTTAACAGGCTTGCAGATCTGTCATTTTCCATAGCAAGTATGCACTCTGAACTACAAGAAAAGCTGGGTAGGATGAGTTCAATCATGCATGGGCAGTACTCAAGTTTAGCCTTCCGAGAAAACAAAAATACCCAACCAATCAAAACACTGGCTCATCTTCCCAAATATGAATCAGATGGACACATCATGCTGTCCGACTGGTTCGGAGGAAGCAGCTTTTAATTCCTTTGCAAAAGTAAATGAGCTGGAGCAGATGTGGAAAGTTGTGACCTGCCAAGCTTGGGAAAACATTTAACATTAATAATGTTAGCCTGATGTTATGTGACGTGCAAGCCAACTCACACTGTCAGTGTGGTGCAGATTGTTTTCTTAGTATTGTTTTCATCATCTTTTTTTTTTTTTTTTTGCAGTCAAGTGCAAAAAACTAGTTATGGCATGATTTCCCATGCAATTACCACCCCTCTCAACAGAACCCCATCACATGCTGGTCATCCTATATTTTGGGGGTGTTAAATCTCAGAAAGGTTCAGAACCACTGCACTGACACCCCTGACTGAATGTATACGTCAACCAGTTAGAACACCAGTTAAGTGGGTGTGTTAGACCTGGGAAATCACCAGAGCCCCCCCTGGTCTAGACTGTGTGCTGGGCCCTTTCCTTCCTGCAGGACCGGGTGGGAATATATTGAGTGTCCCCAAAGGCGCTCCTGGCTCCAGGGAGTGTCAGAGAAGGGTCAGGGGGAGATCCGTTACTGCTGATTTGCTTCAAGATAGGGTTTTCTGAGTGACACTATGTTTACACAGAACGGAGCGCCTAGTTCGTCAATAGGCGGATGTGGTGTACGTACCCACCACACACACCCACACACACACACAAACATACACACACATACACACACACACACAGAGCTTAATGTGTATACATGTCATGTATAGGTATGAAGCACATTGAGAACATTATACAGCTCTAGAAAAATTTAAGAGACCACCTCAATGTGATCAGGGTCTCTAGTTGTACAGTTTCTGGGTTTGTGTTTGCAAACGAGCAGCTCTGTTTTATTCTCTACACTACTGGAAACATGTCTCCCAAATTCCAGATCAGATATTGTATTAGATCTGCTTATTTAGAAAATCACTAATGACCTCCAAGACTGTTTTTTCAACTATGCTTGCTGTGCATTGCACCCCAGTCACCCGCCATCAACCTCAACCACCAGGAAAATAAACCAGAAAGTTCCTCTGATTATCACGGAAAAAAACATTCATCATTGTCCATGCCTGGGACCCTAAGGAAACACGAAAGCCTTGAAGTGGTATTTACTCAGAATGTCTAAATTTACCACAAGATACTAAAAGTGAAAATGTATAGAACAACATACATGATGATGATTCACGAGGTACAAAAAGGGCAACTTCATATTCATTTTCGGAATGTCTGAAATACCACAACACACTAATACCGAAAGCTTTTAGAACAACAATTATGATTCACGACGGACAAAAATGACAATTACAAATCCGTTTAGCGCATTTCCTTATATTCTATGTCACGGTGTTCTGCATTATGGGATTAATTCGTTATCTGAATTAGCCATAACTCATAGTGTGGGTCTATTCAACCCCCCAAACAAAGACTGGAGTTAAATTATGATCTGAATACACAACCTCCTCTTTCTTTCTGTGATTTGCTGGTATGTGGCTTATGCGCCTATTCTTTTTAAAAATTCACAACTTTCAAGTTGCTGTAAGCCCATTTAGTTTACAAACAGATATCTACTAAATAGATATTAACTCAGTTATAGACAATGTTCCTCTAAGCTACTGGTAGATTTCATTGTAGCCTTTTAGCCAAAATTGCTCGTCTTGTTGCTAGTCTAAACTTGTTGATGAGCCAAATGTAAACTCATACATGGCTTAGAGCTTACACAGAAAGGTCATTTCATCTAAAGTTTGTAAAGGGTCTTGGGAGAAAAGTGTTACGGTCTTCTGAGGTCACTAGCTCAGTCACACCATTACTTACCAACCAATCTAAAAAAAAAAAAAAAGTTGCTATGGAACACGGTATGGGAAGCAGTTCAAGTTCTGAGCTACTTCATTTCATTTGTAAATGCACAATCATTCCTCCCACTCAGGCCTGCAACACATTCTGAAAACAGCCGGGACGTTTAGGGCTAAGAATGCTGTAAAGTAGCTAAATAAAAATGATGTGAAACAACTGATGTCAACAGCCGCTTGTTCTCATCACAGAAAGGTCTAGTAACTTGGAAGCAAAGATGTTCGCCAGTTTGCCAACAAATGTCTGAGAAAAGCACTGAAATGTTTAAAAACAATGTTCCCCAAAGAAAGATACCAGGGGATTTGCATATTTCACCCTCTACGCCGCATAACTTAATTAAAAGACTGAAAGAATCTGGAGGAATTTCAGCCTACGGCGAATAACTGTGTTCTCTGATCCCTCTGACGGCACCGCATCAAGAACCGTCATTCATCTATAAGCTGCATAAACACACAGGCTCAGGATTACTTTGGCAAACCTTTGTCGAGCAGTACAGTACAAAGTAGTTACCTCCATAAACACTAGTTCACACTTTCCTAAAAGGAGGCCGCATGTTGACCATATTCTGAAGAGCTGTTGATTGTTCTGGACTCATATGGGATGAACCGTCACACAGTAGAAACGTGTACTGCGGTCAGACGGATCTTTCTTTTGGATGAGATGTAGTTCGCTCGACGAATAGAACCCTCCAGCTGTTACAAGCGACAAATGCAGAAGCCAGCGATGATGCATCATGTATGAGATATCCTCAAATATCATGAAGTTACAATTTGTCCGTTGTCTTACTCCCTGTCTGTGCATTCACTGGCTGTTAGCAAAAAGCAGAAATCCCATTACTCCCTGAGTCATGTGGACTCGGAGTTTCCCCCTTATCTGATTACCCATGTTCATGTAAACATAGGTGACGGATTACTGACAAAATCAGATTTTCTGCCGTTATCAGATTATTAAGTGCATGTAAACACACTCAGTGTTTCAGAGTTTTCTAATTAGAGATTATACCTTACCTCCTACCTTCATCAACCGGGATCGATCTGAGGAGGATGGACCCCCACCACGAGCCTCATGGGGGGCTTGGACTCGGATTTACTTTCCTACGTCTATACACGGTGTTTTCATTTCCTTTATATAAACTGCTTTTCTGTGAATCTGCTTTGAGACAACATTAGTTGTGAAAAGTGCTATACAAAAAAATATCGATTGATTGATTCCCGGACACTGCAGGGAAACAGTGAGTTTGTTAGCTAATACAAACCCATAAATTCACCCCATCAGGTTAATAGTTTTGTTCTATTTCATTTTCGAGTTGAGTGAGTCTGCACCTAAAGTTTATTACCAGTGTCTCACTGTGACTCACTAGCACTGTGTCTGCTTGATGAATATATATGTATACATCAGAGAATTTCTACAGGCCCCTCCTGTCTTTGTATGTTCTGTATTTTGTGTTGTGTATATTTTGTGTATTTTGTATTTAACATATCTGTTCTATATCTCTTTATTTAATATGTTTTATTAGTATGTATATAATGTTGCCCCGCTGTAAAGTATCAACCTGAGCCTCACCACAAGCATTTCAATGCATAGATGTCCTGACATGTTGTGCAAATGACAAATAAACTTGAAACCTGTAACTTATAAACTTGTAAATCAGAGCTCCAGAATAAAATCGCCCCACACCTGTCTTGGCTGATCACCTACAATTGGGGTAAAGATGGATAGCAATAATGTACATTTGATTTTTGACTTTGTTTTAAAGTTAACTAGCATTTTAACCCATTTGGAGTTAAATAAATAAATAAATAAATAAATAAATAAATAAATGCAACCTAGCTATATATATATATATATATATATATATATATATATATATATATAAAAAACTTTACAGATGTATAAACGTTTAGTTTGTTGTCTTTCCTGCTGCCCATATAGAGCTAATCATATATATATATAAACTATATATATTATTATATATATATATAATTATATATATATATATAATATATATGATATATAAGATATATAAATAATTTTTTTTTTTTTTTTTTCTCTGCCCTGTATATACCCTGCATCTCATCTACCTCAGCCTCAGCCTACCTTGCTATATGGACATGTGTACATCTCTTCATAACTTTATATTACTGTTATATAAAACTGTGTATTAGTACACACAGAGATTTTGTGTTTTGTATTGTACATATATATTGTCTAATGTATATTTTTATATATTATATATAAAAAATATACTATATTAGCAGCAACAAATGAACTGCGTTACTTAAATTTGAAAATGCAAACACAAATGAGTTTATATAAATATGTAAAACTTTAGAAGTATAATTTGTTTCTTTCCTGCTGCCCATGTCTAAAACTCCTCCTATCAGTCATAGTATGAAGCAATAAACTGCACAGCCACAACAAAAGCCCCCCTAATAACTGAGGCAGGAGACAGAAACTGTGGCTGGAGGAAAAGCTGAGATAGTTTTGAAGTATTCAATTGCGCACTCTAGCAGTATTAAAAGGGACTGTTTCCGTGCAGCTCTCCACCCAATGTGCCTGCTGATAGTACCAAAAAGGCTTTTAATGGTGGAAGAGGCTCATTTGCTATCTACAGACAATTCATTAAGTTTAAATTGCATCAATGAAGGCACAAGCTGCAAGAAACAAGGTACAAGCACTTATTCTGAGAACTCAGTCTAGTTCATTCAGCTGTTCTTAAAAGTGCATTGGCCTTACATACAGAAAAGAACAACGTTTCAGGGCTTTTCATTTCAGGCTGGACATCACATGCTGTTTTTGTGGATCCCTGATACCAAGGTTAAAACTTTCTATTACAATGGGACTCCCACTGATGTTCCCCACAGTGTTCATGTTGTGTTTTATTTTCTGCTGTGTACTCGGAGAGTGATTAACTAAGTTTAAGAGTCTCCGCATAGTCCATGTTTGGATTCAAGTTGAAACAGACTGTGCTGAAACTAGATTATGTGAACGTCTGCACTCGAACCAATGTCACCCCTCATGTTTACCTGGAAACCCTCCGGACCAGGGCATTTTGACACTGTGCTTTCTCAAAAGCGACTTATCTTATTCTCCTTCAGCAACAAGTAAGAGAAGTACAGATTAGCTCTCGGGAAAGGAAACTTCTCAAGAACGCATACTTTCTTCAGCATTATGTAGGTTCACTTGGCAGTTCAGTGTTTATCTATTTTCAGCCTTTCCATTGTTTACTCAGTGTTTATGTACATATACACACACACACACACACACACACACACACACACACACACAATATATATGTAAAATATATATATCGTCGCTGTCCAATGAAAAACATGTATCTCCATTTTTGTTGATTTTTACTTTTAATATGCCTCCATTTTTATCAACTAGTTGCTTTTTTCAACTGTAATACTGAAGTTCCAGTGATTGATGGACTCTAACAGAAATGACCCCCAAACTGCTTGAAAAGGACGTCTGGGTTCCATTTGACCTTTTATTCCATATCAAATTACCTGCGGTTTTTTTTCGGCCTCTCCTGGAAAGTTGCCATTTTGGAGATACCTGTTTTTCTTTGGACAGCGACAATGAGATAGATATATATATATATATTCTATGCCCTGTATATACCCTGCATCTCATCTACCTCAGCCTTACCATAGTGCTATATGGAAACGTGCACATCTGGATATATCATTTTCATTCATAACTTTATATTACTGTTATATAAAACTGTATATTAGTATAAACAGAGATTTTGTGCTTTGTACTGTATATATTTATTGTCTAATGTATATTTTTATATATAAAAAATTATACTATATTAGCAGCAACAAATGAACTGCGTTACTTAAATTTGAAAATGCAAACACCAATGAGTCACCAAGTCAATCTCCCCACTTAATGCCATTATTCTTCTGGTCTCACCTGTGGTCTCACTCCAGCTTGGACAGTGGCAGTGATACCGAGAGCTTTGGTGATGTCCTCAAGTGGAACATGGTCTCCTGGTGTGTCTTGGATGAAATGCAGAAGAACCTTTTCACCACCTTAGCAGAGGATGACAATGACAGAATGATCCCACACTGCCCACTAGTGACAGATGCTGATAACTACACCTTTACCACAGTGATCACCACCTAAAACCATAACCTAGTTAAAAGTCAAAATAAGTATCAGCAATATAAGATTCTCATTCATCTTTGTTTCTAATACAGCCACTGTTACCACATACTAATTTTAAAAAAGGTTGCTTAAACACATTGTTATGAAAGTTTGTGAAACCACCTTCTAATCTATAGAACATTTTTGCTTGTCACCTGCATTAGCACTTAGGTCTGCATGATGGTTTTTTACCTTTGGCAACAATCAGCATGCCGCCGCTTTGCAAAAGGTCACCACTGAAGTTGCCCTGAATTCCTTCAGCGCTGGCCTGGATGTAAAAAAAGGCAATGAGAAGCATTTCTAATTGCATATGGACTCATTTCAATTCGAAGCCATTAAAATTTATACATGACTTACGTTACCTTTGAGGCAATATCCCGGACTTTTTTCCCCAAAGCAGCCGGGAGCACGTTGATGGCATTATATCTATAGGGTGAAAGGACAACACATCAACCCTTTCAAGGTTCTGAAGCAAAGGTCATCTCTACACTCCTTCCTCATTTACTAAGAATCATAAATGCTCTGACATGCACAATGTCACCTCCAAGTAAAGATATTTCTCTACGTGTGTAGTGAAGAATTAAGATATGGTGCTTTCTTTGATGCATTTCCGTACCCCTTTGGTTCTATCAGCCAAGACGTTTGTAAACAAGGCTAAAGCAGCTAGGCTCAAGAGCACATCTAGAGAAGCAAGATGATCAGACTCTGTTTGGGGTAAAGGGAACCTGTAAACTTGATGTTTTGTCAATTTACCGCTTTAAAGGAGCAATACTACTAACTCAAATCATCAACAGTATGTGAATAAATATGCGCATGCAGAAAACAAGCTCATGGCAAGCGACCATAATGACAACAATGCACTTCAGCAGCAAGCAAAAGAAGTGATAGACATAGAAGCCAAACGAGAGTTAATATCGCTGTTGCTTTTGGCCACTGGACATGCAAACAAGAGTTTAAGTGTGAAGCTGAACTCGCAACATTACTCCGGGCTGGTAAAGATTGCAGGGTGAGGAGGAGCACTATGCACTACCTTGTTTCTTATGATAGGAGTGGACACCACAACTTAGTGCTGGACAGTATGACCAAATATATATCACGGTATTTTTCAAAATTATATCGTTTTCATGGTATTTGACTTCTCCTTTTCCATGCATGATGTTATTTAGCTATGGACTTGGGTCTTTATCATAGCCCTGAATCAGTCTTTCTCAACTGTGCTTATCAGAACTGTGTCTTTGGCTATATGAATTGCTATGGAGTTGGTTATCTCAACCCACCACCTGCTGTTTCTGTCTTAGGGAGTACTTTTAGCAAACATTTCAACAAGGGACATCTGACTCGCCTGTCCTTTAGCTTTGCCAGGTTGACCTGATGCCGTGGAAGGCGCTGATTTTAGTTTTGTGCATTCTTGGTACTCCAAAGCGTGTTTGCGGCTAAGGTGGTTCAGCCCATGGCTCGTGTTACCACCTTCCGCAACAGTTTTAGCTTGACAGCATTTGCAGAAAGTGATTGCTTGGTCCATATCCAACCTTTTAAATCCGAAGTACCTCCAGAAAACAGACCAGCAAAAGTTCTTCTGGGTCATCATCTTTAACTTCAGTGTCTGGTTCGGAAACTTCACCATGCTATTTACGCTCCGTTCCATGAGTGTTGAGTGGCACCACAATGAAAAACATCCCCTGTGAAACACGTCACCACCGTGCTGCGTTGCGGACATGTTTAGGATATTTAAACTGGTGTGGCTGGTATATAAAAAACTCATATCATTAATTAAAAAACGTTTTCCGATGTGAACCGGTATACCACTCAGCACTACCGTAACTTTCTGAAATAATTTCCCGCAACTTGTTTAAGATATGAATCTGACAGGTTGTGCCATCTTACACATTGCTCCTTTAAGGTCATTTTGTATAAGCGTCTGTTTGTGAGTTTATTTGTGGGGTGTTTCAGTTTCATACCTTTTGAATCCTAGGTCCTTGTAGCACTGTTTCTTTTCATCTATATAAATGTCTGAAATAAAACGGAAAAAAGCAAGGTCACGGCTCTATCGTGCTTACAGGAATGCGCGTGTTTACGTGTCTCTATAAATAACACCTGATTGGTTACCATATAGGTTTTCCTGTATTACCTGTAAGTAAAAAAATGTGTTGACTCAAAACACATTCATAATAGAAGTCAATATGCAGGTGATAAAGCAGCTTCCCAACCGGCCAGTACAATAAGTGTGTTTTGAGTCAACGAGTTTCCTGTTCTTCTCTAACTTCTAGGAAATGTGTCAAAATGACTGTCCAAGGTAAACAACCATAAGCTACAGATGTAGATGTAGGTAGAGATAAACCTGAAAAATGCTGAAGTGCTTTATTGGCTTCCCAGAAATCTATGTCAAGCGTGTTACTGCTTTACATACATCGTTTCACACCCTTTTATTACTTCCAAAGGTGGCACTAGGTTGTGTAAGCTCTGCAATGGCTCATAATACACCAAAGACAAACAGAAAAAACGACCATCAGGTTTCCTGGGATTTGGAAAACAAGCTTTCTTTTGAGGGGTTAAACAGACACACAGTGCAGGCCTGAACTCACCTCCCTTTAAGAAACCTCCGTCCTTAAACTCTTTCAGCCCTGTCTCTTCAGGTCCGACGCCTATGAGGGCCACTCCGTTAGTTTTCAGGTCCTTCTCCAGCTTACTGACCTCAGCAGCGGTCCAGCGGCAGATCTGGCAGCCAAAGCGGCGCAGGAAGAAGAGCACCACTGTCTGATCCCGCCACAGAGAGCCAAGCTCCACATTCTGAGTGGAAAACAGCAGAGAGGCTCCTGATAAATTCATGCGTCTCTGTCTTTGGTTTACAATATGAACACTAAATGGAAACGATAACTGTGATATGACATGGCACATCACAGGACCAAAAACTATCATTATTATTGTTATTGCCTTATTAACTATTAATTTATTATTTTCTGCTTACATCCTAAATCTGATTTGCGCAGTTAGCCTTCTCATCCCTATAGCATACATAATATAATATGTTAACTTCATACTAGTTACTGATTAAATATGTAGCACATAATGAATATGTAAGATTAAGGGGTTAAGACCACATCATAGGGGTTAAGGACCAATGGGGTTATGGTAACATCATTATACTTGTGAAATACTCCAGCACTGACTAAGGAGAAGCATAGGAGGCAAAGGCACAGCTCCTAATTCCTAATATTGCTAGCAGACGCTCTTATCCAGAGCAACTTACAACCGTGCATGGTGTTTCGTCGAGTAATGTTTCCCAGCTAGAGATAAAAAAGGGAAAAAAAAAAAATAATAGAAAGGGATCACACAAAGAAAAAAAAAAAAAAAGGCGGGGCTAAGTATAATGAGGTAGAGGCAAAACGGGACCAATGAGCTCAGACACTGCCGTAACAAGGGCCAGTGCTGGCCATATATATCACTATACTGTGGTGCTTGTGTCGTTTGGGGCTGACGTTAGCTTGAGGATTTTGAGATCTGGGATGGAGGTGAGGTATATCAAAGTATTTATCATCCCTGTTCATTTTCTATAGTGTGGAAACAATCATATATATATTATATTATATTATATATTATGTATATATATTATAATTATGTTACTACTATATATATCAAAACTGGTCGTCCTCATATTAACTATCTGAGAACTGTGTACGTGTGACCAATGAGCTACCTAACTGACAGCTTTGTGTCCATGTCTCCTAGCCTTCTCTTTCTCTGACTTTGAAACTGTCTTGTGTGGGCGGGGCAAGAGATCTCAGCCTTCTGATTGGTTAGGATATGCTTACAGTAGCGTTACCTAAGATTAGGACCGCCCTTAGCGATACATAATACAGCAAACATGTATAAGGACATATTTTTATATAGAGGAGAGGAATAAAATCAACTCAACTAGAAAGTAAAGTTCACTGGTTTACTTTATATACTTTACAAAACTGCTCCTGTGAGGCATATGCTCAGGCATTCTGGACTATTGCTGTATATGTATCAAATCAAGACAGAACCGTATCGTACCGAACCATGACGGTGGTGAATCGTTACACCCCTATAAACCCCACAGAAGGACAGTAACCAGTTACGTATCAGGGACAGCAAGCATTATCTAACTCAGCTGACTCATCTTGACGTCCTACCACAGGACCATATGTAAGCCAGCTTGTTGCTCGCGAGATAACTGGTCGAATTTCCCCGTTCCACCTTAAATGGGGGCTGAATTAAACTGCTGCGCTATTTAGGGTGGAACGGGAAAAAAAAAAGCCAGTTTCGGTTTTGTGACGGAACACGACTAACATTACAGACAACGTGAAATATACCACCTCCAGTGTAGTACAGTTTACAGCCATGTGTATTAGTCAGCTAGCTAGCACAGCACCAGCTAACTAGGCTATTAGGCAACGTGTAAACAGCTCTCCAGCTACCAGAATCCATTCAAAAACTACCTACCTCCCCTGAAGTGGCACTTTTAAGCAAGTTAGAACTTAATTTGGATAAATTGACGGTCGACATTTCTCTATATTTTCCAGAGTTCAGTGTAAATGCTCCTCCGCTGTGGTGCTGTGTTTCCCTCCCCGCCCACTTGTGTAAGAACCGCGTTGGGTAACCAACGATAAGCAGCCAATCAGGACACGGAGACGGACAGCCACATGGCGGAGGGGCGGGGCTTATTACATAAATTCACAATGACTCTTCACTTTCCTTCACTCTTTTATAGAGTTATCTGTTTATTAATGTGTCAGTCTTTCACAGACTTCTTTATAAGAATATCTGTGTGAATACTTGAGTAAACCCACCTGACCAACACATTTGATCCCCGATATATACTCCAAAAATATTAGGCCACGCCTTTTAATTTGTGAATTCAGCCACTTTAAAGGCGAAGTCCACCGAAAAAAACATTATACTTAATTAAATATTTTAGACGTAATTCGAGTCATTCAGAGTGGTTTGTGTGAAATGTTCTGTTCTAGACAAACCTGCCATTTAGTAGTTGTTTACAGTGTTGGAGATAGGAACCAGGCGTCTGAAGAGTGTAATGGCTTTAAAAGCTACATAATAGATGTATTAGTTATTAACTAGGTACTAACATACGTATTAACTGTTCGATATGCTCTGCCTCATGTCTTGTTTAATGATAGTTTTGTGGCCTAAAATGTATTTTTATCCAGTTATTTTATGCAGGTCAATATAAGGCAAATTATTATATATAAAAAAAAAATATTTTTTATATTTATGACTACTTATCTTACCATCATCAAAAACTCACATGTAGCTTCACTGCAGGCTTTGGATATTAAATAAAGTGGCTTTATTTGTGTTGTAGGTGAAGTGACCCCTGGTTCCCATCACCCGTCACTTTAGGTCTCGCTACAGCGAACCATCTTATATCAAACCACTCTGAACGGCTTACAAACGGTAGAATTCCCATTTTAGAGGCTTGTATGGATTATATGGTAAAGTTTTGCCAGTACAATAGGACACTCTGGAGAGGTTGCAATGAGCCTAATGTCACCAGGTCCTATGCCAAGGTTTCCTGTATATGGATACAGACGGCTCAACCAGATAAACCAATTCCCAATAGTGCCACCTTGAGGCAGACCACTGCGTCACCTCCAGGTAATTAGGAATATTAAAAGACCGAAGCAGACTTGTGGATGAAGTAGGTAAGCACTGATGCATCTATTTATGTCTGACAGATATTTTGGTAAAATAGCAAATGTCTACTGCGACTCTACAGGCACCTGGGCCTCAGGAATACTGGGATGTATCGCTATTTAACTCTAAAACTAATGCAACTCAGTAGTAGAGGAAGGATCGAGTGATCAGGGCGACTAAACGGATCATTGGGAGTGACCTCCCCAACCTGGACAGTGTCTATGTTAGTCGATTAAAGAAGAACACCCACAATATCAGCAGACACAAAACACACCCGTGACACCGCCTGTTTGCCTGGTTACCGTCTGGCATGCGGTACAGGGTCATCTGTATACAACACCTCACTGATCTATCTGAACCTCTATAACACCTCACTGATCTACCTGAACCTCTATAACACCTCACTGATCTATCTGAACCTCTATAACACCTCACTGATCTATCTGAACCTCTATAACACCTCACTGATCTATCTGAACCTCTATAACACCTCACTGATCTACCTGAACCTCTATAACACCTCACTGATCTACCTGAACCTCTATAACACCTCACTGATCTATCTGAACCTCTATAACACCTCACTGATCTATCTGAACCTCTATAACACCTCACTGATCTATCTGAACCTCTATAACACCTCACTGATCTACCTGAACCTCTATAACACCTCACTGATCTATCTGAACCTCTATAACACCTCACTGATCTATCTGAACCTCTATAACATCTCACTGATCTATCTGAACCTCTATAACACTTCACTGATCTATCTGAACCTCTATAACACCTCACTGATCTATCTGAACCTCTATAACACCTCACTGATCTATCTGAACCTCTATAACACCTCACTGATCGACATACACAATCTCAACCTCCACTGATCTATCTGAATGCACTGTTACTCAACTGATCTATCTGAACCTCTATAACACCTCACTGATCTATCTGAACCTCTATAACACCTCACTGATCTATCTGAACCTCTATAGCACCTCACTGATCTACCTGAACCTCTATAACACCTCACTGATCTATCTGAACCTCTACAGCACCTCACCGATCTACCTGAACCTCTATAACACCTCACTGATCTATCTGAACCTCTATAACACCTCACTGATCTATCTGAACCTCTATAACACCTCACTGATCTACCTGAACCTCTATAACACCTCACTGATCTATCTGAACCTCTATAACACCTCACTGATCTATCTGAACCTCTATAACACCTCACTGATCTACCTGAACCTCTATAACACCTCACTGATCTATCTGAACCTCTATAACACCTCACTGATCTACCTGAACCTCTATAACACCTCACTGATCTATCTGAACCCCTATAACACCTCACTGATCTACCTGAATCTCTATAACACCTCACTGATCTACCTGAACCTCTATAACACCTCACTGATCTATCTGAACCTCTATAACACCTCACTGATCTATCTGAACCCTCACCTCAATGTGAACATATTCTGAACCTCTATGAACATCATCTGATTCTACCTGAACCTCTATAACACCTCACTGATCATCTGAACCTCTTAACACCTCACTGATCTACCTGACCTGATAACAACCTCTGATCTATCTGAACCTCTATAACACCTCACTGATCTACCTGAACCTCTATAACACCTCACTGATCTATCTGAACCTCTATAACACCTCACTGATCTACCTGAACCTCTATAACACCTCACTGATCTATCTGAACCTCTATAACACCTCACTGATCTACCTGAACCTCTATAACACCTCTGAATCTCTATAACACCTCAACCTCTATAACACCTCACTGATCTACCTGAACCTCTATAACACCTCACTGATCTATCTGAACCTCTATAACACCTCACTGATCTACCTGAACCTCTATAACACCTCACTGATCTACCTGAACCTCTATAACACCTCACTGATCTATCTGAACCTCTACAGCACCTCACTGATCTACCTGAACCCTCTGAACTGAACCTCTCACCTCACTGATCTATAACCTCTATAACACCTCACTGGACTATCTGAACTCTACCTGAAAACACTCACCGATAAACACCTCACTGATATCTGAAACCTCTTAACACCTCACTCACTGATCTATGAACCTCTATCAACACCTCACTGAATCTATCTGAACCTCTATAACACCTCAATGATCTACCTCTATAACACACCTACACTGATCTATCTGAACCTCTATACACCTCACTGATCTATCTGAAACCTCTTATAACACCTCACTGACCTACCTGAACCACTGATCTACCTGAACCTCTATAACACCTCACTGATCTATCTGAACCTCTATAACACCTCACTGATCTACCTGAACCTCTATAACACCTCACTGATCTATCTGAACCTCTATAACACCTCACTGATCTACCTGAACCTCTATAACACCTCACTGATCTACCTGAACCTCTATAACACCTCACTGATCTATCTGAACCTCTATAACACCTCACTGATCTATCTGAACCTCTATAACACCTCACTGATCTACCTGAACCTCTATAACACCTCACTGATCTATCTGAACCTCTATAACACCTCACTGATCTACCTGAACCTCTATAACACCTCACTGATCTACCTGAACCTCTATAACACCTCACTGATCTATCTGAACCTCTATAACACCTCACTGATCTACCTGAACCTCTATAACACCTCACTGAACCTCACTATCTGAACCTCTATCTACCTGAACCTCTATAACACCTCACTGATCTACCTGAACCTCTATAACACCTCACTGATCTACCTGAACCTCTATAACACCTCACTGATCTATCTGAACCTCTATAACACCTCACTGATCTACCTGAACCTCTATAACACCTCACTGATCTATCTGAACCTCTATAACACCTCACTGATCTATCTGAACCTCTATAACACCTCACTGATCTATCTGAACCTCTATAACACCTCACTGATCTATCTGAACCTCTATAACACCTCACTGACTGACTGATTACTGACTCTGGGGCCGATAGTGGACTTCAGGAAGCAAGAGAGAGTGCACACCCATCACCATCAATGGGGCCGCTGTAGAGAGGGTCAGCAGCTTTAAGTTCCTCGGTGTTCACATCACAGGACTAAACACACCACACAGGTGGTGAAGAAGGCACAACAGCGCCTCTTCTTTCTCAGACGGCTGAAGATGTTTGGCATGGACCCCCGCATCCTCAGAACATTCTACACATGTACTGTGGAGAGCATTTTAACTGGCTCCATCACCACCTGGTATGGAAGCTGCACTGCTATCGAGCGGAAAGCTTTGCAGAGGGTGGTGCGGACAGCTCAGTACATCACCGGGGTTCAGCTTCCAAACCTCCTGGATTTATACACCAGCCTCTGCCTGAGGAAAACCAGGAGGATTCTAAAGGACTCTACCCACCCAAGCCACTGTCTGTTCTCACAGCTGCCGAGTGGGAGGAGCTTCCGAAGTATAAAGTCCAGAACCAGCTGTCTCCGAGATCATCACTCTGCACTTTACATTAGCATATTTACACTTACACATATATACTGACCTACTGTTGTCTTCCATCCACACTGTATATCTGTAGTGTATGTACATACATATATAATATCCTATGCCCTGTATATACCCTGCATCTCTCACCTACCTCAGCCTTACCATAGTGCTATATGGTAATGTGTACATCTGCATATATCATAGTTTTTATTCATAACTTTTATTCATAACTGTAAATTAGTGTAACAGAGATTTTAGTGCTTAGTACTGTATATATTTATTGTCTAATTTATATGTTTGTATTAAAGTACTGTAAGGGACTACGCACTTAAGTTTTTCACTCACCTTCACACCTGTGAAAATGTGATGTGACAATAAAGTGATTTGATTTTGATTTGATTTGACTCTGGACTAATCTTGTTCACTTTACACGTTTATTCACATCTATGTACAGTCATCGTATGTTATACATATTATCCATAATGTAATTCCTTCATACACTGTCAACTATATATTCTGCATATTGTGCACATCCATACACAGACACTGTACACATTCATAATTTATTAATTCATATTTATTTTGCAAATGTTGCAGTAGTTTAAGCCCATTCTCATATTTCATATTTCTCTTATCTCTTATATATCTATATTATTTACATATCTACATATCTTAACTATCTGTATTATATATTACTGCTCTTTTATTGTTTATTCTTTGAAAGTGTTGCACTGAATCGTATTATATGCAAGTATAATAAATAAAAGGATTCTATTCTATTCTATTCTATTCTATTCTAGCTACATTTACCTATGGAAATGACCGGTACCTGTAATTTTCTTTGTGTGGAAGATAAAAGGTAATAAAAAATAAAAAAATCACTGAAAATGTTTATTCCCCATGTTTTATGGTGTATATGCACACAATATCTCAGGTATGCATTTTTATATGGCTGTTTTATTTGCAGATTAATTTTGCTTATAATTTGCACAGACATAACCCAAAATCCAAATGCTATAATATTTAGGCTTTTCTAACTCTCACTTGCTGTTATATCTCACAATGTTGTGCAGTACAGCTCAACAGCCAAACGGAAGTGAAGCAATACACTCTGATGGGCATAACACACAATTAAGCCAATATTAAAATCAATGCATATCATCACTGCACAGCAACTAACCTAACCGTTTATGATAAGCGGGTTGAAAGAAGGTGGCATGGTGATGCAGTGGTTAGCAAGCAGGGCCTGGGTTTAATCCCGGGGCGGGGCATTCAGGCTCCTGAGGCTGTGTGCATCCTCTCCCTGTGTCTGTGTGGGTTTCCTCCCCCAGTTCAAAGACATGCAGGGAGGTAAACCGGAGATCTATACACACATTCTACTGTATAGGGGCTGGTATGCACTGGTGATGGGGTAGGCCTCACCTTACCACATCACACTGCCCCCTAGGTGTGAGTGAACCTGTATGTCTGTGTGTCAGCCCTGCGATGGACTGATGTTTGGTCAAGAGTGTTTCCAGCACCCTCTGCGACCCAGATGGAGAATCGGTTTAGAAGATGAGTGAGTGAGTAGAGTGAGAGTGGTTCAAAAGAAATGCTCCATAATAACATGGGATAACACTGATCAGTTCCATCTTTAATTTGACCTTCTATCTACAGCACAACAAGGTAATCCTGAGTTATTATTCATTAGGATGCATTTCATATAATCCTATATGACATTTAATGGGAGTGGCCTTTTCCAGGATAGCAGGGCAGTCATCCATAGGCCATGGGGTCACTTTGATGAGTATGTGCTGGCTACAGACCACAAGCACACCTATTAGTATCAACCCTCATTGTCCATTTTATCAGCTGCACTGACCATATAGGAGCACTTTGGACTTCTACAATTACAGATTCATGTCTCTAGTCTATCTGTTTTTCTGCACACTTTGTTATCCCCATTTAACCCTGTTCTTTAATGGTCAGGACCCCCCATGACCATCACAGAGCAGGTATGTGGGTGGTGGATCATTTTCAGCACTGAAGTGAAAACTGATGTGGTGCTGGTATGAGTGGATCAGACACAGCATTGCTGCTGGGGTGTTTAAACACTGTCCACTCTATTAGACACTCCTACCTTGCTGGTCCACCTTGTAGATGTAAAGTCAGAGATGATAGCTCATCTGTTGCTGCAGAGTTTGTGTTGGTCATCCTCTAGTCCTAATTCAGTGGTCACAGGACGCTGCCCACAGGATGCTGTTGGCTGGATAGTTTTGGTTGGTGGATGATTCTCAGTCCAACAGTGACACTGAGGTGTTCAGCAGCTCACCAACCCACACCAACATCACCACTATCACCCCAGTGTCACTGTAAGGCTGTGAAGGATCCACCACCCACATAATACCTGCTCTGTGGTGGTCCTCTGGGTGTCCTGACCATTGTAGAACAGGTTTAAGGCGGGATAACAAAGCACGCAGAGAAGCAGCTGGACTGCTGTCCTCGCGCTGGTGCTGATGCTGCAGGTCTTGAGCGCGCGAGGGCGGAGCCGTGACGTCAGAGCGCGGCGAGCCTGGGAGAGCCGAGGAGAAAGAGGAGGAGGAGGAGGATGAGGACAGCAGGGGAAGCGCACAGGAGGACGAAGAGAGGCTGAGACATGACTGCACCAAAGACAGAAACGAAAGGTGAACGAATAGACTCCCAGGCTGATGGTCAGGCACTGTCCGGCTGATGGAGCTGCAGTGGAGCTGAATGGACAGGAACCTCGCGAAGGTAAAAGGGCTGCTCAGCTTTCTCCATTTGCCAGACATGCTACGAGGCTGGAGTCCGCTTCTTGTTGGGGATTTTCCCGTTCCACCTTAAATGGTGCAGCAGTTACATTCTGGGGCCAGGATGTTACTGCTGCACCATTTAAGGTGGAACGGCAAAATCCCCAACAAGAATCTTATTTCAGATGAAGATATTTCTCCTTCTTTTCAAGGACGGTTTACATGTGCATGGAAGACAATAGCAGGGACTCTATGATGAGGCAGCTTGATGAATCATGCATGTATTATTGAGTCTGTGGGAATAGCCCCATAAGTATTAGCTTAGCCTAGCATGGGAATAGAGTTAGCAGCATTGTGTTGTGCTATCAGCTAAAAGCCTGAAAGCACATGTGCACTGCGCATCACCCCCGCTACCACTCCACACTCACCACCCCCCTACTCCCCCCCATCCCCTCCACCACCACGACTACTAGCTGCAGTGCTTCGTGTACACGAGGCCAGGCAGCACAGTGGTCACTCTTTACACCCACATTTGCTAGCTTCTGCTGCTTATGTTGCTGGTTTCTCCCTCTATTCCCTCCTCTGGCTCCCTACTAAAATCATCTCAGGCACATTTCTGAGTCTGTGCTTGCTGTGAGTTGTCCTAGCTCAATGTCACCTAGCTGCTGCTGCTGCTACTGCTGCTGTTGTGAGAGCACTCTGTGGACACTGTGTACAGAGCATGTGTGGTCAAGAGTGTTGGGGAATTAACCACAGCATGACTGAAATAATAATAAGAACAAAAAGCAATAAAATGCATAAAAAACAGACTTTCATAATTTATATGGTGCGAGGAAGAGAGGACCACACATTGAGTTAAAGTCAAAAATAATATTAAAGGAGCAATATGATTTTTGTTGCTTGGTTTACCTAAGAGAGGTGTCTGTTTCTAATCATGTGTGCTTGGTAGATCCTTTACATATGAAGATATACATCAACCGGATTGAGAAATCACATAGTTATTAGAAAAGAGTAGATACAACAGACGAAACAGACATTCTGCCTTAAAAATGGTTTAGATAACTTATTTAGATAACTTAACTTGCTAGGTAACAATAGTAGCAAAGTTCTTTCTGCTGGGTCTGGACCCGAATATCTGATTATTCGGACATTAATTCATAGAGAGGGTATTTTCAGTGAAGTAACTTCGAAAGTCAAATATAATATTAAAGGAACAATATGTAGAAGTTTTGGGTTAAAATGTTTAAGAATGAGCTAAAATGATCAACGCAGTTTTAAGGCCACGTCTGTGTTGTTTAGCCGCAGTATCTACTGAAGTTAGCAAGCTAACCTGCTAGCTTTGGGCTGTTTTGTCTCGCAATACTGCTTTGTACCTCAAGAGGCGATAGTGAGTTACTGAAGTGATGAATCTGCCGTCAGTCGGACGAGAGGAAAAGTGGATGAAGTAGTAGCACTGCCTCAAAGTTAAAAATGAAGAGAGCTTGTAACGCTGAACATGGTGTCCTATTAGTCAAACTGGCCTTCAAACAGAAAAGGTTGATGATATTATGGCTCTAGAAAGGAAAATCTCTTGTTCTTCCCAAGAGCAGTAACCATAATAAACCCAAACAAGAGTTACTGAGTTAAAACGTTACAAAACATTAATTTGTCAGATATTATCTGTCATTTCAAACACGTTTTTAAACCAGTCATTTGTTCTTCAGTTTCTCTCCCAGTTAGCAGCCTGATCTGTATGACTGTAAATTGCTGCCTCAGTGAAGCATCAGTGAACCATTACCCCATTCACATTTCCCTCCATCACATCTGAGATCCAGTGGTGCTTTTGGGAAACTGAAAGATTAGCATGTCTATCTGGCACCAGTCTGGTAGAACTTTAGCCCAGTGAAATCATTGCTAGGGACCTTGTGTTTCTCTGTTGTACTTATGAACATAATCTCCATAAGAATATTCAAATCAAAACCTCTTAACTAGTTTAGCTGGTTTATTCAGATAAGTACAATCTCTCATGCACTTCAGATAACCTGCTGCCCTTAGCTGCTTTACAGTGATGGCTCCAGTAGCTTATTGCACGGCCTACTGAATAATTTATCATCTGCGTTTGTTGTATTTATTGACCTTTGGAGTCCTGACCCCCTATCCTCTTGTCTGCTGCCTTCCTATGTCATATGTATCACTGTGACTTCAGAGGAACTTGATTTCATTCCTCACAAAACACCTGCACTTCGGGGATACCTAAATCAGATGTGTGCACTGGCTCCACATGAATGGAAAACATTCTCAGTAAATAAGTAAGACCTTTATGTAGGTGTTATGTGTTTCATTTGTGTGGAGCTGATGTAGGCTGCGTGTTTGAATCTAGTAGATAGAGCAGATAGAATAGACAGAACAAAACACTGAAGGAGAACAGTTTCCATTAGCTAGAACCAAGCTCTGTCCAACAGGTCAAAACAAAGTGACCGCTGTGCTCTGATTGGTGGACTCGCTTCACACTTCTTTCATTTGCACATGTTCGGGTTTTTTTTCCGGAATACAAAAGTCGAAAGGAAGGACAGATTTGGCCACAATGTACAAGAAACTACTCACTACACCAGAACTACTGAACTACACCAACAAACTACTTAAGCACCATCATGACCAACTACACTACATTACTGAGTTACTGTCCCTCACTGATAGATAGATAGATAGATAGATAGATAGATAGATAGATAGATAGATAGACAGACAGACAGACAGACAGATAGATAGATAGATAGATAGATAGATAGATAGATAGATAGATAGATAGATAGATAGACAGACAGACAGACAGACAGACAGACAGACAGACAGAGAGATATATATATAGATAGATAGATAGATAGATAGATAGATAGATAGACAGACAGACAGACAGACAGACAGACAGACAGACAGACAGACAGACAGACAGACAGACAGATAGATAGATAGATAGATAGATAGATAGATAGATAGATAGATAGACAGACAGACAGACAGACAGACAGACAGACAGACAGATATATAGATAGATAGATAGATAGATAGATAGATAGATAGACAGACAGACAGACAGACAGACAGACAGAGAGATATATATATAGATAGATAGATAGATAGATAGATAGATAGACAGACAGACAGACAGACAGACAGACAGACAGACAGACAGACAGACAGACAGACAGACAGACAGACAGAGACAGACAGATAGATAGATAGATAGATAGATAGATAGATAGATAGATAGATAGACAGACAGACAGACAGACAGACAGACAGACAGACAGATATATAGATAGATAGATAGATAGATAGATAGATAGATAGATAGATAGATAGATAGATAGATAGATAGATAGATAGATTAATTATAGTCAGACATTGACAGCACAAAGGTGTCTCTTCCTTCAACCTTCCTCTAACACCACATCAGATAGACCAACAACAAGATCCGTCTCCCAGGCAGACTGACAGGTGGCCCGGGTGCTACAGAGGAGCTGTAGCCTATAGTTTCATATTGAGAGACTTTAGAAGTTTAGAATTGGGTTTAATCTGCATAAGTTCATATAATTAATGTTCATGAGGCTGAAGCTGATGTTGTGTTCTCCACAGTTTAGTAATACTGCACTACTACTGTTAGCTGAAATCAGTATTCTGCAAAACAATGTGACCTATGCAAGAATTTTTTTATTATACACAGCAAATACATGGAACCTGGAGTGTTCAAACCCTAATCACATAAACAAATCAGCCGGTCAAATCAGATATTCACTGTTGAGTACTGTCAAAGCTCCAGAGCCAGTAATGGAATGGAATTCAGGATAGTCCTAGATTCTGCAAACCAGATGTTATATGTGGAAGAACTACAGCAAAGACTGAGAGTTTGCTTACGTGTGCTCCGCTGAGGTTATAGCAGAATAACCACACTAGTAATAATGGGAATGACAACAAAGTTTAACTTCACTGTTTTGTTATTGCACGTAGAACACACCGTCTAGACCGTGATGACATCTCCTGGAATGGGCACCCCCAGTGACCCCTGCCTGGCCAGCCCAGGAGGGGACCGGCTTGGGATTTCCCAGGACGGTACCTGGAGGCCGATCCTGTCCAAGACGTCCAGCTTCCCTTCGTCCACCACACGACACCTCAGTCACCGAGCCAACAACTTCCAGAGGCACCCTAAACGTCGGAAACTGATCCGGCCCTCGCCACCCCCTCCGCCCAACACGCCCTGCCCACTGGACCAGTTGGACCTGAGCGAGCTGCCGCCCCGCCGCACCTTCCCTGAACTCCTCTTTAACGGTTGTATTCTGTTCGGGATCGAGTTCAGCTACGCCATGGAGACGGCCTACGTCACCCCTGTTCTGCTGCAGATGGGCCTTCCGGATCAGTTCTACAGTCTGGTGTGGTTCATCAGTCCCATACTAGGTACTGACAGATGACTCAGCATGTACAGGACCGTTCAAAAGTTGGGATTAACTAGTTTCAATAAAAGGAAAGAAGACAGATACGTGTAAACAGTATGCTAATATGCTAATCCTCCACAACAGCCTTCCGTTTTTCAGCAGGAAGCTAAAGAACACACACATTCACTGGTTATGATTAATCTTATCATTTAAAGGGCCCATAGCACTCAATTTACTTGTGTCATGGGGGGGTCCTGGAACCAATCCCAGCATTCAATGGGCCAAAGGCAGGGAACACCCTGGATAGACTGTCAGTCCATCACAGGGGAAGGCCCATACCATAGAAAACCAGTTCTGCTTTTTTATCTGTGATGTCACAAATATCAGTTAAAGACCCAGTAAAATACAACAGGCAGGTTAAATCTAAGGAATAAAGACAACTAGGTGTGGAAAATGGATAAATAAAGTGGTGGATAAATAAATTATGTTCTCGATGCAGTGACACAAATGCCATAAGTGGACCTCACAAGAAAAAAAGCACCAGAATATTGTACTGTATAGTTTTGCCTATATATAGTATTAAAGGAAACTGAAATTACGCTGTTAGTAATTGAACAAATTTGGGAACGAGAGCTCTCCTCTGCTGGACTGGAATGCTGTAAGGTCTAAGTCAAACCTCTAAAAATCTGGCTCATCAGTTTATCCACTATGAAGTAACTCACAGAGCATGTGCAGCACCTTACAGGAGACATCAAACAAGACACATTTACAGCTACACCTGTAATAAGTGTACATGTGTTCATGTGTAGGTACTAGGATTGTTCTAAAGTAGCAGGTGTATGGGTCTCTACAGTAAACGTATTATCCAGATTACTCAATGTCACGATTCCATTGTTGCCTCATTTATGTTGGGTTGAATGATGACTCTTCTCTTCATTTTTCTCCGATTCAGGAAATATTTTAATGGCAGTTTTACAGCTTTGGATTGCTCCAGAGTTCTCAGCTACATAGTTCTGGATATCTAGCTTACAGAATACAGTCAACTAAGATTAATAAAGCCAAGCAAAGCTTCATTAGTAAGTAGGATATGATCTGTGTCATCTTTATGATTCTGTTCAGAAAGCTCAGTTCCTGCTTGTACTCTGCAATGTCTGCTGTCTGTTTATTCTGTATCATTTTCTTTTTTTCTTGATCTATATGTATTTCTATCAATATATGCCTTTCATTCCTATTATTTCCCCCTTTTCCCCTGCTGTGAATGGAAATGAAAAGTTGATCACGACAAAACCAGAAAATGTATATGGGCCCTTTAAAATGATCTTAGTATGGAAACTAATGAATAAAGCCTACCCATGTTTTGGTGCCTGGTTTATGATATTGGTAAAATTATATGTGTGTGAGTTATTATTGTACTCAATTGATCAGTGATACCAGATTTTTGAAAGGTGGTGTATATTTAGAATCGCTGTAGTCATTACGCATGCTTTTTCATGTCGTTGCCAGAACAGGCCCCTTTTATATTATGCCAGTGATGTGTCAAGATCAGCTTAGACGTCAGCTCCTCTTAGTCGCAGCAGCTCAGCAGTGCTCCAGCCATTAATCTCACTTTATACCCTCTCTTTATTCTGTCATCTTCAGGGTTTCTGCTTCAGCCAATCCTCGGAGCATGGAGTGATCGCTGTACGTCTCGCTTTGGCCGGCGGAGGCCTTTTATCTTCGCCTTGGCAATCGGTAAGCACCGGCGGGTGAAAATGGGCGACTTATTATCGGTTATGTAGACACTTTTTAAACTAATTACGTGAGATTTTAATATCACATGGTTTATCAGGGTTGAGCACGCTTCTGGGATGTTTGCATCATACGATACGATAATTGATAGTTATAGCTAATATATTGATAGTTAGGGGATTTGGAGACCTCTCTGGTAGAAATGTGTAACTGCATGCAGCAAAAAACATTTTGCAATGTCATTTCGGATCTCTGAGTTAATGACCCTGACGATTACGAGCATGTTGAAGTCAACAGATCTCAATCCAATGATCTAGTATTATCTACTCAGTCTGTGATCCATTTTTATTATCATATCTTTATCTCATAAAGTTGACTTTGCATTTCAAACCTAGCATCGTTCTGGAGCCAGAACTTGTGCTTGGGCTTGTTCATGTGATGTTATTATGTAAAGACATGTGACATGGTCTAAACAAACTCCCTAAAAAACCTGAACTTGTGACTTTTAAATGACTTCTTTAGAAGCCTTTACAGGGCAAAGGGGGAACGTAGTGGTTTTTTTCAGTTCTTGCTGATATAGCTGCCATTAAACCAGCCGGGATTGTTTTTTTCTGGGCGCCTTTATTGTCTGTCTCCTCCTGCTGATGTGCTCCCAGCATAGACAGGATGGAGACCAAGACACCCAGACTAATTAAATGGTTGAGAGAGTCTTCTAAAGTGTCCCGCGTTTCACAAATGGGAAAGTTTAGAGGCTAACTACAGCAAGCAGCAGCACTCAAAAAGCTTTTTATTTCCACTATCAGGATGGAAAATCATGAATATGGGTATCTAAATGACCAGACAATATTAATCAGAGCATTGTTGAGTTTTCCTCACAGGCTGAAGAGGGAAAACCACACCTGTATGGAAATAAAGTGGCTGAAATGTAAATGTGCTTAGTTAGTGTAAATGTAATTGTGTTTATGCTTGAATACTCGACCGCATAATTACCCACACCACCTTCATTAGAACTAGCTGAAGTTGCATAGACAGCTCTTTGTTTACCTTGTGAAGTTATGCATTACTGCTTTGCTGTTGGTTGTGGATAGATGGAGGTGTGAGGAAGCAAGAAGTGTTACACTGAAGTGAAAGCATGTGTAAATGTGTGGAGGGAAAATAACACAGCAAGTTCTCTGACTGACGATAGTACCCACATGCTAATGGAATTATTTCGCGGCGCTGTAGTGGTTGTATATAAACAGGTTCTGGTACGCACATTTTCAGTGGTTATGATTTTATTTCTGGCGTCTACTAAAACAGATTTACATACTTTTTCCAAAACACACTATTTTGAATATGAAATGATTAGTTTGTGCGCTTGTCTGCTTAAGCCCCGCCTCCCCATGAACCTAGTGTGCTCCGATTGATTAGCTTGTCCACTCTGTTTTGATCAATCAACCACCAGAGCTGTTTCACCCCTACGTGCGGAAGAACCCCGGTAAGACGGGGTATAAGGATTGTGTTACAAGATGACATCACCTTGTATCACAGAACAGGGCTGGAATTGAGGAGAGGAGAACTCTGATATGATCTTAGCTTATTATTTTCAGTAGGGATGCATAATGAGGCATTTCAGGCAGCTGAGTGGTGGGAAAACTGGGTCCACGGGAGAGAGATTTTTCCTTTGGCATGTGCATTCTCTCTCCCACCTTTCTCAGCTACCTGAAATGTCTTGGAATGTTGGAATTCCAGCCCTTTTATGCTGTACAAGGTGATGTCATCTTGTAATACTATCCTTATTGCCCACCTACTGGGAGGCTTGGCACACCCTCACATAAAGCGCAGTGTATAGGGATCTGGAGGTAAACGTGGGAGAGAGATTTTCCCCCTGGTGTGTGGTTTGGGTTTTAACTTTGCAGACAGTTTACCCGCACACAATTCTACATAACACACTAAGGCAAAGGGGGAAACCGGGAAAGCATAATAGGTTTAGGACTAGGAGTTTAGGACTAGAAGACGTAATAAAGCCATCTAGCGATTAGTATTGCTTAAATGGTAGATAAGACTGAAACATCCCTGCATATTTTAATTACTAGTAGAATATTTCAGCTAATAGACCGTTTTCAGCCTGTCACTACTGTGCAGCGTGCTACTCTTAAGCAGTATTCACTTTTCCCTAGACTTGAGCGGGAACCCACAGCTAAAGAAACTCCTTTCTAATGAATGTGACTAATTCAATTGAGTGGCATTAGCAGATTATAGCAGAAGCTTTGGACAGTGCCTCTGTGAAAGGTTTCCGTAGATGGATTTCTAATGTGTACAGTGGAGGAAATAAGTATTTGATCCCCCACTGACTTTAAAAGTTTTAATACAAAAAAATAAATGAAACGTCTCAATTTTATGCCAGCTTTATTTTAACCGTGACACATAGAATATCAAAAGAAAAACTGAGAAAATTACATGAAATGAGAAATAAAAATGAGTTTGAATTTTCATTGAAGGAAATAAGTATTTGACCCCTAGTAAACCATCATTTAATACTTGGTTGCAAAGCCCTTTGTTGGCAAGCACAGCAGTCCGACGTCTCTTGTAGTTTTTTATAAGGTTTGCACTTCAGGAGTCATTTTGGCCCACTCCTCTCTGCAGATCATCTCCAAATCCTTAAGTTTATAGGCATGCATTTGGAAACGCGACGCTTAAGCTCTCTCCATAGACTTTCTATGGGATTGAGTTCAGGAGAATGGTTAGGCCTTGATATGCTTCTTATGGAGCCACTCCTTAGTTTCCTTGGCTGTATGTTTTGGGTCATTGTCGTGCTGGAAGACCCATCCACGACCCATTTTCAGTGCCCTGGCGGAGGCAAGGAGGTTGTCACCCAGGATTTTGCGATACATGGCCCCGTTCATCTTCCCGTCGATGCGGTGAAGTTGGCCTGTGCCCTTAAAAGAAAAACACCCCCCAAACATAATACTCCCACCACCATGCTTGACGGCAGGGACGGTGTTCCCAGCTGCCTTGAGATAATTAACCAGCTCCTCCCGTGTAGTTCTTGGCTGATTTTTAGCCTTTCTTATGATCACTGAGACTCCACCAGGTGATATCTTGCATGGAGCTCCAGGCCTAGGTCGATTGACAGTAATGTACATCTTCCACTTCCGAATAATCGCACCAACAGTTGTCACCTTCTCATCCAGCTTCTTACTTATGGCTTTGTAGCCCATTCCAGCCTTGTATAGGTCATCCGTTTTGTCCCTGACATCTTTAGACAGCTCTTTAGTCTTGCCAATGATGGAGATGTTGGAGTGTCACAGAGTCTGTTGGCAGGTGGCCTTTTATACAGATGACAATTTGGGACAGGTGTCTCTCATGCAGGTAACGACTTCACTGAGATTAGGGTGTGTCAGTGGTCTGTGGGATCTTAATTTTCCAGATTTTCTTTTTGATATTCCATCTCTCACTGTTAAAATCATAGACTGTTTCATTATTTGTACAAACTTTCAAAATCAGTGGGGGATCAAATACTTATTTCCTCCACTGTATATACTGTATATACTATCACTCATAAATGTTATGGGATAGATTTTTATCCGAATGCTTAGCATGACTTTGCCTGCCACTGCAGGACGCTTGTTGGCCTGGAGAATGCAGATGTAGTGGTACTTTTAAACGACAGGTTACACTCAGCAGAAAGGCATTAGGGTTTATTAGCACAGCTGCAGACAGCTGAGGCATCACCAGTTATCCAACCCCTGATCTTGACTGATGCAATTCTCACACATACCCTCGCTTTCACTTTTAGCCATCCTACTCATTTCCTTTCTGTTTCGTTTTTGGGGATTTTAACTGTCTCTGCCTGTCCTGTCTATTGTGCCTCGTGTGTCTCACAGTGTTCTGATACAGCCTGGTGATCTTAGACCTGAGTCAGAGTCAGGAGTAACTTTGGCTCTGTTCATATAAGCATATGATTATCAGTTTTAAAGGGAGGATTTCCTGTAATATTTCACAAGCTGTCTGCGGTGTTTTCAGGTGCTCTGCTCGGCCTGACGTTGGTGCTAAATGGGCGAGACATCGGTTCAGCGGTGGCAGACACAGCTGTCAATCACAAGTGGGGCATTGTGCTGACGGTGTGTGGGGTGGTCCTGATGGATTTCAGTGCAGACTCAGCTGATAACCCCAGCCATGCCTACATGATGGACGTGTGCAGTCCAGAAGACCAAGACAGAGGGCTTAACATCCATGCACTGCTGGCAGGTCAGATTCCTGTGCTTATATGCAAATCAAATTCTACTACATACAGGCAGTTAGGCTTCTCCAAACAAACGATCATCATCGAAACAAAAGTTGCACCCAGACAGAATCAGCTGACAGGACTGAAACTGGGTGGTGCTGTTTTTTTTTATTGTGGTGTCAGTTGAAGAGAGGTGACCTCCCTGTATATGATCTTAGCTTATTATTTTTATCATTTTATTTATTTTATTTTTTTGCATTATAAATCTAAATCCCAGATAGAAAGCAGATGTGGGCCACATCTGGCAAAGATATAGCACAGCTGGCCCACTGTCAGCACCGTCAAAGGTGGCCCACGTGTTTACAACATGCATTTGGCCCACCTGTCCCAAAACAGATCTGGTCTACTTCTGGCACAGGCTCGGCAGAGTTGCCAATGTTTGCCTGAGTCAACGCTCTAATGTGATGCACATGTGGCCTACATCTTGCTACCAAGAGCCATCAACCCATCTGGCAAGTGGGCCAGATGAAAATGGGGCATGTGGGCTAGAACAGTTTTGCTCTCTGGGATATATTTTTCTAAACTGCAGGTTAGAAACATTTACTGAACACTGAAAATATTAACATCCCAATATATATTAACATGCCAACAAAGCACAACATGACTCCCAGCCAACATGCTGTATTCACCAAGAGCACCTCACTCCATGCTGGCTGCGATTTTATCATGTTGTTGTAAATTTGGGGTTTGAGTTTCTTTAAGGAGGATGTGGGCGAGGATCCAACAGCAAGAGTAAAAGAGAGAGAGGGAGAGACAGATAGAGAGAGTGCTTGTGCGTATGTACACATGTGTTGACTGTTCGGTTCTTTGGAATGATTATAAAAAGTAGTGAGTCCCTTTAACAGCCTGGGACGGCAGATTTCTCCACATAGAACACTCTTTTATATTTCTCTTGCTGTGTTGTCTAGAATCTAGACGTTTATGTAACAGTTTAGGTTTAGGTTTTGCCGTGATGACCTGCTCTCTTTTATAAACTCAGGATGTGTATTTGAGGGAGGAACAACCGTGTGTGTGGCTCACTGTGTATCAGTTCCACATGCTGAGCTCTCCTTGTTTAAACATGCCAATGCGGGTACCATTTTCCATTCTATGGCACCTTTGAGTTTCAGTTACAACAGTCATCAGCCTCATTAAGAAAGTCATTTTGGAATGGAACGATGCACATCCTCAGACCACAGTGTCAGGTTTCAGACATCAGACAAAACAACTTCAGGTTTCGGGAAAAACACATGAGTAAACTCAAGTCTCAGATCTCGTGCATCAGGTGTTTAGGCTTCAGAGAAAAAGCACCAGGCTTAGCTAGACGACCTCTGAAAGTGAAGAACATGTGACGTTCATGTGCTCCGTTCTTCGTAACTAGATAATATTTTTTTACACATAGACTGTTTCAGACCACATGCAGGGAGAAACTCACCCCACCCCCCACCAACATCTGCTTTAGTGTAAGGGTTAGAATAAGTGTTGCTAGGATTTTATATATAATTATATATTTTTTATATATAATTATATATATATAAAATAAAAATATTAATAACAGTAACAACAACAGTATATTTATATATAAAAAATATATAATATATAAAATATAATATATATATATATATATTATATTTTATATATTATATATTTTTATATATAAATATACTGTTGTTGTTACTGTTGATTAATCCTTTTATGTTGTTTATTATAATTGTTTTTTATTATTTTACTTGACTCCTTTATTAGTTGAATCTTAATTGTTCTGTTAATTATTTTACGATTTATTAATTTATCTTGTTTGTTTATTGTCAATTTGTTATATGTACTCTTTAAATTAATTTGGTTTTCCAGGTTAAAATCCATTTTCATTTTTAGTTCCTTAAGATATAAATGCTCGGCTCCATTGAAAATGAGGGTTGCCCTCACTGTATGTCTGAGTAAAAATACCGGTTGATTGATCGATTTGTTGATAGAAATGAGCTTTTATAGAAAATAAAGCTAAAGCAAATGTAAAATACCCGCTGACTGTGTTAAACCATCTACTGTGGTTCTGTTTCAGACCTACTTTGAAATATTACAGTAGCAGGACGTTTAAAACCCAGTTTAAATTGTCTGACCATAACTTGATTGGGACGTCAGTGCTTAGTACATCTTAATTTGTAGTCTAATCAATGTTCTCCATGCAGGTCTGGGCGGAGGATTTGGTTACATTGTGGGTGGTGTCAACTGGGACCACACTGAGTTCGGGAAGTCGATGGGCGGTCAACTTCGAGTCATATATCTATTCACCAGCATTACGCTTATAGCCGCAACAGCCATGACTCTCACTAGCATCCCTGAGCGACCTCTTGTGCAGAGCCATTCTCAGAAAAGCTCCAGAAACCTAAAGAGCCCTAATCTCCCTCTGCCACCATCCCCTCCACCGCCAGCCGGAGCTGCTGCCCACCAGGAGGAGGAGGAAGAGGACGGGTTGTACAGCTACCAGTTCTCCGGTCACAGGAACCCAGATTTCCTGGTTCACTCTTGTAGTGCCAATGCAAGGCTCTGTGTAGGTCTGAATAGCCCTATCTCCCCCCTCAGCCCCTTAACGCCCAAATATGGCAGCTTCATTAGTCGGGACAACACGTTAACTGGGCTCAATGAGTTTGCATCATCCTTAGGGACGTCATATATAGACAGTGTGCTGATTGACTGCTATACTGGACAGCAAACACCCCAGCTGCTAGAGCCTGAGGTAGTAGCCCCTCCCCTTCCCCCAGGAGACACCCCCCCTGCTCAGGTGTTACTGCCGGTAGAAGCACCTGCTCCAACAGGTGATTCACAGCAAAGGGAATCTTCACAACCAAATGGAGGTTTGCAGGTGATTGAAGAAGTTCAAGCCATTGAAAGTTTGGAGCACACCGAGGCCCCTGAACCCAGTGAGGCTCTACAGGCTGGATCACAAAGGGGCAGCACCTCAGGGATCCTGAAACGTCCCCAGAGCCTGGCCTTAATAGATGAACCACTGATTGTTCCCAGCACTGGACTGGAAAATGGGCGCAGACGGACGGTAACTTTCAGCCAGCAGGTAAACCTGTCGAAAACTTTAAGACCCAATGATTTTATGCACTACACACAATTTTGTCCCTAGTGGAGTTGATCAGTCAGGGTTTATTTGGCATCTGAAATTGGCTTCAAGAGTTTTGCCCCAGAGCTATGATGCTTATAGCTAATAAGGAATGGAAACTACAGCAAAATACAGGTGGTCCTGGAGGGTCCTCAACACTCTAATTAGCCTCATGGAACCCCTGAATTCTGAGGGGGTTCCTGAGAATACATTTATTAAGAAGTTGCACTGTCAGTTTGGACAAGTATGCTGTCAGTTAGAGAAAAACAGACCCTCAAATACAAATGAGGGTCGAGAATAAGGTTTAGACTGGTGCACCCAAAGGTGAGCTCCTTTTATACTGAACTACTTCTGAAAAACTAAGACAGAAGAAGTAATGTGTAAGATCTCAGGTAAACCATACCTCTTGCAATACGGAACCCCTCAATGTATTTTCCACATTACTTATAGCCACACATGAAAACTGAAAACTGTGTTCCCAAACCTTCTAGCACTTCCTGTAAATCACATCTATTGAAGAAGTAATCTGACACTGTATGACGTACTGTAATCCATACAAAATAGACCACTTAGGGTGCAGTAGTCCATCTTCCAGCCAAATCTCTAAGCACACTTAAGAACCAGATGCTTAAGGAGAACACTACACCGTATGTAAACATGACATGGTCAGAATTAGCCTTGGGATATAGACTTACCTTTTAAACAAAAGTACTGGGTGTTTTATTATAAATAAATAGAGTGTATATCTGTAGCTTTGTGCTGGATAAGTAACAGAAGTTACCCCTTCAGAGGAGCTGATAAGCTATGCTACGTCCTTGGATTCTGTGAAACGTCTTGTAGGAAAGTCTGTTTATCAGTTAACTCGGCGGCCATCTTTACAGCGGCTGGGCAGTCGTTTCCAGCCATACAAGACCAGTTTCCTATCTCTCTGAATGGCAAGAAACCAACATACTTTAAACTAAAGGTTTAAATACGTCACCAGTGATTAGAAATGGCAATAAAATAATAAACGGTTTGTAGCGTTTGACTCAATGATGCACAAAAACATGATTTCCCTGACTTTTTCTGAAAGAGCTTTCCTTTCTACCACATCAACCAAAGAACCAGCAAGCTAACTGGTTCCTTTTCTTGAAGGCCAGGACGTTATCTGCAAATGGACGCCATGTTGAGCATTATGAGCTTTCTCCTTAATATTTCAGCCAGTGGCCAGTCTCTCTATTTCATCTCTGATTCTGTTGAGGACTCAGTGTCTTAGTGTTAGCTAGTCGTTAGTGTTGGTAGGAAAAAGCTACACCAGGCACTATTTGCCTTCTCAGTCGCATCCTAAACCATGCAACCATGGCAGCTTGATCAAGTTCATGCACTCAGATACTGGCACTTCTGTACGGAAATGCTGTGTGCAAAACATGGCAGTGCAACTATAGGCTTATGAGGCTAACTGCTAGCCTCAAAAACAAGGAAAAGATATTTATCTGTTCTCAGTGTTGGCACATCATCAAATCAGGAGAAAAACTTTGCCTAGGAATTCATGAGTCATAGTGCTACACAGGTTACGTAGACTGCTAATGCTACATGCACATTAGCGCATCTGAAGGAGTAGCTGCTGTTAGCCTTATTGGGCAGGGAAACCTCCCCATGTTACCCACAGTGTTCGAAAAAAATTCCCTGGGTTAGTTTTGAACTAAACAAATAGGCACTTCTGGTTTCTGCTGAAGATTTGTTTTGCTAAATGGTCTTGTCTGAAATCACCCCCTGTTAGCGAGAGGATGGTGACCACTGTGGGCCCGCTAATAGCAAAGTTAGCGGTCCACTGGCTTGTTTTAAGGAGTATATTAGGCAAAGTCCCTCGTTTTCCTTTCACAGTCCCGTATACTTAACCTTCTCCCTTCATTTCTAACATACGTTATTCACCATAAATTAGTCTGGTAGATTTTTAGTGTCTGCAACATTTTCAACTAAATCATTTTAAGTCAGATCTAATTTTAAGTTAATCTAAATTTAAAGTCTATACACATAAAAGATAAAAAATTAGAGATTAAAAAAAAAAGTTAGATCTTGTATGCAGGACAATGATCTGATTAGGCCCCACAGTGGACCTGCAGTGGCAAACAATCATCAGGGTGCCGTACTTATCCCCCCAGGAGATCGGTATATGCTTGCTATCTGGGACACTGCAGTGTGTGGCCTTTTCCCCTCTTCTTCTTCCACTTCCTCATGGTTTAACACCAAATCTGGCCTAAATGCACATCAGTAACGTGTATTATAGTTGTAAAGCAACCCACTGGCATATCAGTATATCATTTAATTCCCTATTTTTGTGTATTGTTCATTAAAAATGGTCAGAGAAACAAGAATCAACAGGTTTCTTCTCAGCAAGGCAAAGCTACCATCCTGTTCTTACTCTAAAATAGACTTGACCATTATAAAGCAGCTGGATAAGAGATAAAACGGGCATTTAGGCCAAATAAACTCACGATGGAGTTCCATCTACGTTTGTTAGCACTGCAAATAGCTGACAGGTGGTGTTGCAGCTTCCAATGAAGATACATTACTATTTAACATACTAACCGTGGCAATTTCTTACAACTTCACACCTCCTACTTTAGCATGCCATGCGACGTAAAGCTTTTCATGACTTTTCAGGTGTGAAGCAACCACAGAAGTTTAAATGTCATTTTCTCATGGCAGCTCTTAACCAATGAAATCCCGTGGAAGGGCAAGAAAATGTATTCACGATTTCATTTAGGGTCAACAAATACATGTAGAATGTTATGGGTAAATTTGAAGATCATTTTTTTTCCATGTAAGTTTAATGTTTTTACGTCGAAATGTTTAGATTTTATTTATTTATTTATTTATTTTAGTTTTATTAGATGTCTCTAGTTGTGACCAAAGTACTGAATTTATGGTGATGAAATTTTAGATATGCAGTTTAATTTATGAAAAAAAATAATTTAGGCAAAATTAGAGCAAATAAACCAAAACTTACTTAGAAATTTCTGATTTGGCCATTCATGGGTTAAGACATATTATTCTGTAACTAATATAAGTTGGTTGAAAAATATGTGTTATTTATCAGATATGGCAGTATATTCTGGATCTTAATCAAATTCAGATTCAAGTTTGAAAATTTGAATTCAGATTTGTGCGTTTACTATTGCTTTTCCAATGTGAATACGCATGATTGAAAACACTTCAAATTTAAACCCGAGATGTGTGTTTGCATTTCTGTGTATAATGGCCATGAATGTTAATGTGAAAAGTAAAATGCTCTTATTTTCCTTTTTACTGTCTTAATGTCCTAAAGTCCCTTCTGAAGCCCAGCCCACAGGGTTTGATTGACAGGGAAGCCTTGCTGTCAGTGAAAATGCAAATACAAACAGGATGGAAATTGCCTTTTCATTTAAGCAGAGCTAAAGCGCCACCATGAGGAAGTTGAGTTGTAAATCAGAGATTGATTTTCCTTTTTTAATGTGGGTGTTATGATGTGAGGCATTGCACACATCGCAGAATGCCTAAAGATTATGTATACTTACCGGTACACTGCCCAACTGTATGGATATAGGTCAAAAGGCAAGTGTGGGGTTCACCTTAGCTTTACCTACCTGGTGGAGTCCAATCTCTGTGGAAGAGAAGGGGAGAACAGGCCAGGTGGGACAGAGCAGACTGAGGTTGTGAGCTTCCAGTATCACCTCAATCCACTAATGGTTTAGCCCAGGGGAGGGGCAACCTGCTCATATGTGGTGCTATTGGGGGTACTGGGGAAAAGAGAGGATTGTTATCAAGAGAGACCAGACCTAGATCCACATGACTTTGCAGTCATTAGATCTAAAGCCTCTAACTGGTAGAGATTATTGTTTTTGTTTATTTTCCTGAATGTGTGCGCGAAGGACACGCTTTATCACAGTGAGACCTTTTAGATAATGAACATGAAATGCCACTTTGATTTTTCCCATTAACTCTTAACAGCCATTATACACATACAAATCATTAAACATAGACGGGTTTGCATTTACATTTTCAAAAATGCATTTGAATTGGAATAAATTCCATTATATACTGCCAGGAATTGAAATCTAGGGCAAAATATAATCAAATGCCATTCAATAAGAATTTCACCCATTTTTAAATATTTCTGCATAATTAAATCATTAAGATGTAAACAAAATAATTTGTGAAGTTGCTTGACCTGAAAAGATGCCATATAGAGAAACTATATATGAAGCCAGTGTCTGAAGCATTCAGTGCCTTTGAAAGCTACATCACAGAAAGTTATTACATAAAACAGTTGATTACATAAAACAGTTATGATTTAGCTTCCTGATACCTGTTTTGGGTTAAAGTGTACTTTTTTGTGGCAGTAATTTTTTTTATCCATGCATGGTGGAAACATACATGCTGGGTGTTCTTAGGCCCAAGTTGCAAATGGCTGATTGAATACTATTTGCCCTTATCAACATTACATACTCAGAATATATGTGTGGGTTCAGTGATAGTGTTGGATAATATATAAAATAGAAATATTGGTTACCACTGCTTCGTATTACTACAGCGGTAAAGAAATCGCAGTGTTCCCATCTCAAAGAGTGAATTTTGTGGTTATTAAAAAAATGGGATAGATAGAATTCCCCTTTAAGGGTTCTGGAAGTATCCCGGGGTCATCTGAAGTGAAAGTCCTTTTGCATGTAAATTCGATGGCAGCATTTTGTCACTCTCCAAAGAAATACATAATGTTTATTTTGAAGTATTTGTGTTGGCCCGTTTTTTTTTTTATATTTTCCCACAATAATTACAATATTTTCAGTTTTTGATTATACAGAAACTGCTATTTTTTAAATGTTGAGAAATGATTTACTGAAGAACGACAATTAGTTTAATGCAGGAAACCATGTAGTCAAGTATCTCCTGTTTTTTGTTTTCCCAGGTGGCGAACATCCTCCTGAATGGCATGCGGTACGACAGTAACCTCAGCGACAGCACAGAAACCATAGACACTCAGATGTCCATGAAGCTGCTCTGCATCGCCATCTACAGGATGCCACCGTCATTGCGCAGCCTTTGCACCAACCACTTCTTGGGTAAGAAATTCAGACACCAGCAAAGATGTCAGAGGATCACAGTGGTCAGTCCCAAATGATGACTAAAGCCTCCCAGTATGGGGCAGTGGAACAGCAAAACTGTTTCCTGGAGTAATGGAGGTCCATCTAATACTGAGGTGGAGTGATCCAAAACTAATCATCCAACATCACTACCTGACCTCACTATTGTTTTCGTGGCTGAGTGCAATCAAATGTTTAAAGCAGTGTTCCAACATCTAGTGTAAAGTCTTGCTAGAAGATTACAGGCTGGTAATTGATCTGGTGTCCACAAATTTATGGACATGATAGTATATGGCACTGATCACCAGCCTTTCCGCTTCAGATCTACCATGAATTAAAACACTCTATGTTGATACATATTTCAAAAAGCAAATAAAGTGATATACTGTATTTTCAGAACATGATTGTTTTATATGGGCTCCTGGAACACACAGCCACCATCCTTATCTAACATACCTGACCCTGCTTCTTCTGAAAAGACTGATCATGTGTTCAGATTCAGTTTAAACTCTCTAAGAAGAGGGGTTGTAGACCACTGGTCTGGTCGTTTATCTGTGTGTAATGGTGTTGTAGCCAGACGCACTCTGCTTTCATCTGTGCAAACCGTGTGTGTGTTCTGCTGGTGCTTTTGTCAGGGTGGCTGTCGTTCGAAGGGATGCTGCTGTTCTACACGGATTTCATGGGGGAAGTCGTGTTCAATGGGGACCCCAAAGCACCCCATGACTCTGAGGCCTACCAGCGCTACAACGCTGGGGTCACCATGGGCTGCTGGGGGATGTGCATCTATGCATTTAGCGCTGCTTTCTATTCAGGTCAGTGGGCCACACCTGACACCTGTGCTCAATTTTGTCTTGTAGGGTTTTTTCATCAAGGTTTTTGGTGCAGATCCAAAAGTTTCCTTTAATGCAACAGTAGATTAGAGTTGTAAATATAGATTATGTACATGAAGACAAAGTGATAAGGAAATACATAAAAGCAAAATAGAGAGAGAGATTCAAAAAATGCAGGTTACTGCACTGGAATCATTTCAGTAAGGCGAGTGTATATCGTCGCTGTCCAGTGAAAAACATGTATCTCCACTTTTGTCCATTTTTACTTTTATGCATCATTTAAACAGACCAGTTGCTGTTTACATTGCGTGAGAGTCTCATGGTAAATGGACCCACAGAAATGGCTCAAAACTGTTTGAAAAGATGTCTGGTTCCATTGACTTCCATTAAAGGTTAATGAGGTTTTTGGCCTCTCCTGTAAAGTTACCATTTTGGAGATACTTGTTTTTCTTTGGACAGCGACGATATATATAATAGAATTTTGTTCGGTTTCAGCCAAGAAAGTCACTGGATCCTCATAATTGTAATAAATATTACCACATGCAAGCTAACAAAGCTGCGCAGTGAGTGGCAACTTTGTCAAAACACACCAGCCAGGACTACAAGCTGTTTCAAATTTGGTGACATTCAGTGGTAGAATTTGTTTTCTGCAGTGTCAGTGTGCCATAGCTTTAGCTGGGAATTGCCATGCATGTTGCAAAATTCACATTTTGATTATTTTAAAGCTATTTGGCTTCAATTTTCCCCTTAAGGTGTTATGCAACTTTTTGTGCATGTAAACCGTCTGCAAAGTCCAAAGTAGACTAGTGAGAAAACCACTCTCCCACAGAAACCACTGTTCTCAGCTTCCTGAAACGCATTGCTGGAATTCCAGCCTTTTTTGTCCATTACAAGATGATGTCATCTCGTAACACAACCCTTATTGCCCACCCACCACTAAACTTGGCACATCCTCACACAGCCTCCGAGAGCTAAAACAGTAAACATGACTTTCAGGATCAGACTCTGGATCAAACTGATGCCACACGGCCAAAGCCATTATAACTATAATCACAGCAATGTGTGGGGGCTGGGCTCGCAGGATGCCATTCTGGCAGTTGACCAGTCACAACAGAGTGGACGAGCTGACCAACAACACAGTGAGCTCATTAGGAGGCGGGGTTTAAAGGAGCGCTAATAGAGTGTTTCAGACAGAGAGTGAAAACAGATCTACAGTGTGTTCTATTCTAGTGGACCCTCAGTCTGTATGGACAGGGGAGTGAATGGAAGGCTGAACAGGTGTTATGTGAAGAACTCCAGAATTTTTTTACCAGTGCCCTTTAATGACCTCGCAGTCCAGAGAAAAACTGCAGGATAGACCCGTTTGTGTTTTTCTATACAGATCATGATAGACGAGGTCCTAAGAGTCTGTGACTTGGTTGTAAGATGTGGGTGAATTATTTAATAACCGTGTCCGTGTGTGAATGTCTTTGCACTTTGTAGCCATTCTGGAGAAGCTGGAGGAGCGTTTCTCGTTGCGCTCACTGTACTTCTTTGCCTACTTGGCGTTCGGCCTGGGTACGGGTCTGGCCACACTCTCCACCAACCTGTACGTGGTGCTGTCCCTGTGTGTGACCTACGGAGTGCTCTTCTCCTCTCTCTGCACGCTGCCTTACTCACTGCTCTGTGAATACTACCAGAGCCCACAGGTGAGACTGTGTTCTGTGGAGTGAGGGTGTGTAGACAAACTGTAATATACTGTATCAGATATAACGTTTCCAGAAAACTAGGTCTAGAACAAACAGGCCATGTTATCAGAAACACTGCATGCCATCTGTTGCTGTACAGTGTCTATCAGTGGAGTATAATATAGGCAAAATCAGAACTAAGTGTTGTTGGTTAATTCATTTTTTAGGAAATATTTATTTCCTAAGATTATTAGGAAAAAAAGAAAACAGAAAGAAATATATATAATAATAATAATATATAATATATATAATATTTTTAAATATTTAAAATGTTTAAAAATTAAATGTCTGGAGTCCTATTTTCTTAAAATCTGACTATAGATACAGTATAGGTAATATGGTATCCAATCTCCTCAGTCATATCTCCTTTGGTTTATTTGGATACACATGAGAGAGACGTTTGTGAGACAGCCAAGGTGAGTTAAGCTGTCTGTGAGTCCTGTGTGAGCAGCTTTGGTTGGGCGGATGCAGCTGTTACTGGTTAGTTGTAAGAATGGAAACATGGAGGAGTTAAAGTGGCAGTAGAGCTCAGTAAAAAGAGTGGACGAATTAAATACTGATCGATTTGATATCCCACTTACTCTTGGCTTATTGTAATTTCCTGAGAGAGAAAAATGAATATGTGCACTTAATGCTGGTTTTGAAGTGTCTCTGCATGCGATGTGAAAATGGTTGAAAGATGATATCTCTGTGATGAGGCGAGGTTTTAATGCAGGATCCAAAATTAGGATTGTCGCCTGCACGCCTGTAAACGAAACATCAGTAGGCAAAGATTCTGGGTCACACTGTCTTTAAAAACAAAAGGCCTGATTTCTCTCGGTCTGTGCTTTCCGCATTATCAAAAATGCAGCAGTGCGTCATGCCACGCAGCCATCCCTCAGGCTGCACCTCTGGACAACATGCCCTTATACCCCAGTCTCTAATGAGCTTCTCTCTCTGCAAGCGGATGCTGGACTCGGTGTATCTTGAAGGATCTGGGGTGTTGGTATTTTGCCATCCTAATTCTGTTAATCCTTCCCAGGGTCTAATGAGCTCCGGATTGACAGGCTAAACTGGAATGCAGGATTTTCCTGGTTGTGTGTTGCTCAGATCAGTCAGATCTGCCCACCACCACACTATTTAAACAGAAACCGAAGCAATTCTAACTTCCATTTAGTGGCCATTTCGTGAGCTCCAGGATCTATATAGGTGAACAACTTCACTGGTTTTGTAAACATACATTTATTCTAAAATTGAAAGCTCTATATTTTACAGAAGCAGTTAAAACGGAAAGCTAAGACCCGGAACGCTGTGGAATATAAAAGGGAACTCCGTACCCAGATGATGTAATCCTGCTTAAATTAAGATTAGGCTTCGGTTTAGAAGCATGTGTAGATTTTGTGCTGCTGTTGGAATTAGTCTTAGCTTTAAGAGTAGGCGTAGGTTTTGTTTTGTAGTTGGGATTAGTTTTAGGTATATAACAGATGTAGTAGGATTATCTTTATGAGTAGGCGTGGGTTTTGTGTAGTGCAGTTAGGATTAGTGTTACTTTTAAAAGCAGGTGTAGGTTTAGTGTTGTAGTTAGGATTAGGGTAACTTTTAAAAGCAGGTGTAGGTTTAGTGTTGTAGTAGGGATTAGGGTAACTTTTAAAAGCAGGTGTAGGTTTAGTGTTGTAGTTAGGATTAGGGTAACTTTTAAAAGCAGGTGTAGTTTTAGTGTTGAAGTTAGGATTAGTGTTACTTTTAAAAGCAGGTGTAGGTTTTTTGTTGAAGTTAGGATTAGTGTTACTTTTAAAAGCAGGTGTAGGTTTTTTGTTGAAGTTAGGATTAGGGTAACTTTTAAAAGCAGGTGTAGTTTTAGTGTTGAAGTTAGGATTAGGGTAACTTTTAAAAGCAGGTGTAGGTTTAGTGTTGAAGTTAGGATTAGTGTAACTTTTAAAAGCAGGTGTAGGTTTTGTGTTGAAGTTAGGATTAGGGTAACTTTTAAAAGCAGGTGTAGGTTTTGTGTTGAAGTTAGGATTAGTGTTACTTTTAAAAGCAGGTGTAGGTTTAGTGTTGTAGTTAGGATTAGGGTAACTTTTAAAAGCAGGTGTAGGTTTTGTGTTGAAGTTAGGATTAGGGTAACTTTTAAAAGCAGGTGTAGGTTTAGTGTTGTAGTTAGGATTAGGGTAACTTTTAAAAGCAGGTGTAGGTTTTTTGTAAATAGGATTAGGGTAACTTTTAAAAACAGGTGTAGGTTTTCTGTTGTAGTTAGGATTAGTGTTACTTTTAAAAGCAGGTGTAGGTTTTCTGTTGAAGTTAGGATTAGGGTAACTTTTAAAAGCAGGTGTAGGTTTTGTGTTGTAGTTAGGATTAGGGTAACTTTTAAAAGCAGGTGTAGGTTTTGTGTTGTAGTTAGGATTAGGGTAACTTTTAAAAGCAGGTGTAGGTTGTGTGTTGTAGTTAGGATTAGGGTAACTTTTAAAAGCAGGTGTAGGTTTTGTGTTGTAGTTAGGATTAGGGTAACTTTTAAAAGCAGGTGTAGGTTTTGTGTTGTAATTAGGATTAGGGTTACTTTTAAAAGCAGGTGTAGGTTTTGTGCTGTAGTAGAGATTATTGTAACCTGTTGTAGTTAGGATTAGGGTCACTTTTAAAAGCAGGTGTAGGTTTTGTGCTGTAGTAAAGATTATGGTGTCCTGTTGTAATTAGGATTAGGGTTACTTTTAAAAGCAGGTGTAGGTTTTCTGTTGTAGTTAGGATTAGGGTAACTTTTAAAACCAGGCGTAGGTTTTGTGTTGTAGTAGAGATTATTGTAACCTGTTATAATCAGGATTAGGGTTACTTTAGGATTAGGGCTGCATTAGCTCTTTAGCTGCATTTAATAGATGTTTAGTTGAATGTTAATTAAAGTGAGACTGAGCATCTATAAAGCATCTACAATAGACCATCAAAATAAAGTGCCATCAAACAGGTATATAACAGCATTATTGATAACCCTCTGCCTTTCCTGTAGCTACACAGTTCCCGTAACCGATTACCAGCTGCCTTTGCTAGGCTGTAAACTCCTTCTCTCATGATCTCTCATCATCTCTCCGTTCTGTGTGATTTCTAGTTCTGTGGCTCGTCAGAGGATGGGACCAGACGGGGCATGGGGGTGGACATCTCTCTGCTCAGCTGCCAATACTTCCTGGCCCAGATTCTGGTCTCGGTGGCGATGGGCCCTCTGACCTCGCTGGTGGGCGGGGCACAGGGTGTGATGTACTTTGCCAGCCTGATGTCATTTGTAGGCTGCCTGTACTCCTCGCTGTGTGTGGTGTACCACCTGCCACCTCCGGAGGATGAGCACACGCAGAGTGAGAGCCAGCCACTACTGGTGCACATTTAAATTTAACGCTCTTGTCTTATACTGCTTACACACACGCGCTCACATGCACACGTAACGCAGAGTTTTGTTTCTA